>JAAWXA010000019.1:4958744-5052410 GCA_038090715.1 Florisuga fusca | reverse complement strand
CCCCCCTCTCCCCTCCCCGCCCTCTTAGGACCCTATTAGAAAACGTCAAATTTCCCTTACCGTGGTAGGAGTAACCATGGCATCCGTGTGAATGTTTCCAGAAAAGTCGACATGAAGAGAAAGGTGGATGTAAATATGTTCATTCAAAGTCCCAAAGTTGGTCTGCTTGGGTTGTGCAGAGTTGCTCTATGGGAGAGGAGCCTTAAACTCTGAGTCCCGTGAACATAATCTGCTCGATTATAACAAACCAGCTCAGCCAGATGGCTCTGTGCTCTACAGATTAACCCCTTTATTGCCACGCTCTGCTTTCCCTACCTACCATTTATAATATACTTGCCTCGTTGGGAAATTTCGGAGAATAAGGAATTATTTTTTTTTAATCACAAAATCATTGTAAAGGTAATTTTTTCCCCCTATGCGATCTAAAAAAACATCACGTGCCTATTTTCTTTTTTAAATCCAATTGACAGTTTTATTCCTGTTCCTGGCAATTTTTTTTCATATTATTAAGAACAGTATTAACACTAGGGAACATTTTTGAGAATTCTTTTGTTAAATCATAACCTACTCTTCCGGACTGTGATTCTCAGAAGACAAGTATTTTATTGCAGGAATGTCTCCGTGTTTGCACTCTAATGGTCCATCCACTCCCATCCCCCCCTCCCCTTTCTCCCCCACGCCCCCCCTCTTGTCTCCCACACGCACACTCACACACATGTACTCACACACCCTTTAGCCAAACTGCCAGCATGTGTTGCTATTCTTACCCATATTCAGAAGTCATTATAGGACGTGTAAAACAGGTGAAACAGAGACACAGAACTAGAACACCACAAGTTTCTGCTCTCTTCCTTTGTCTCTTCTTCTTTATTTTTTAATTATTACTAATATTACTTTGAAATCTTAGAAAAAAAGATTTCTTTGGTCAGTATTTCTGTAAACCAAGTCACCCCCCACAACACAAAACTAAGTGTTTTGAGAAATATCAAGTGTTGAGAACAGACCTTAGGATGGATTTATGTTTGTATATTACCCTTTGTTTGATTTGCAGATTAGTACATTAAGTAAAGGATGGTGAGTGCCAAAAGCATGGTAAGTTCATCAGCAACCAGCAGCGACTGGTTTCCAAACTTTTTATTTAGAGTGATTGCTCAAAGACATGACTGATAAATTTAGCTGCATGCCTCTAAGTCTCTCTCTAAATTTACATGCTTAAGTCATCTTTCTTTTCTATTTGATTCAAGCATAATTGAGCAAGACATAACTGTAAGAACATGGTCATATAAGATACGAGACAACATTTCAAATCTTAAGAGTCACCAGATTTTTTCCTTAAAGAATACTTCCTTTAGCAGCTCATGAAGTTTTTGCTTTTGTTTTTTAACCAAGGAATTAGTTCTCTTTCCCCTCCCTGTGTAAGGATGATTAGACGTCTCATGATGTCAAAGCATTGTGCCATCTTCTTTAAAACATTTTAATCTACTTAGATACTTGTCATAGTTTTCTGGATATATTTTCCATTGTAGATTGAAACGCTGTAGGTGGTGCCTGTTATAGTTGTCCTTTATGTGACTTTTTTCAGCCATACAATAATCCTATTTAGGGAACTCTGAACTCTACAAATGTATGTCTCACAAATTCTGCCTGAGTCACTTGTTGCTTCTCTCTGCTGAGATGAGGAAGGAGAGAGTCCTCTTCCAATCTTGCCTACTAAGGATTTGCTACTAAAACTTGCTACTTTGCCTATCAAAAAGCACTCAAACCTTTAATAACTTCTCAGCCCTTTTGTCTTCCCTGCTTGGCTGAATATAGTTTCCATCCTTTTTAGTGCATGTTCAGCTAAGAAGAGAGAATCAGAATTAAATCCTGTCCACCCCAGCCCCAACACTGTAGTCAGACCCAATGAATGCCTAAAATATGACTCAGCTGGTAATCTCCTGAAGCAGACAAACAGTACTACAGAGAGAAAATTTTCCTGTGGGTGGTGAATGCTGTCCCAGAGGTAGTCAACGGGTTAAGCATCTGAAGGCAGCCCTAGCCCGGGAACTTTGTATTTGCAGCTAGCCCAGCAAAAGAAGGAAAATTAATTGGCTACAAGTAATGTCCCAGGCAGTGGGGCTGCCTCACTCTGGTGGGCAGGGAGTTTGAACAGGCTGAGGGCTTTTGCCCTGGACTTGTGTCTGGGTCTGTGTGCCATAAGACACTTTGTAATTTGAGATGTGACACCTTAGTATTACCAAATATGTGAGTACTGTGAGAAGCACTCTAAACAGGATGTATTGGGAGCTACAGAAAATGGAGACATGTATGGTCCTTGCAGTTTTCCAACTTTTCCTCCAAAGGTGTGTTTTTGTTGTTCTGCAGTATTCTTTTTTCTAGATAATTTTCTATCTTCATCTGTTATTCTGGGTTTGGGTTTTCCTTTTAATATTAACTCTCAGAAAAAGTGGATTTTATTTTTTTGCATTTGTTTCTGAATTTTTTATGAGAAATAATCAAGCTCCCAAATGGTCACCTCTTTATGTGCGGCCTTTGGGTCTGAGGTTCTGATATGAAAAAAAAAAAAAAAAAATTGTTGCTTTGAACAACCGCTGTTCTGTCTTGAAGAATATGAAACATTGCTTGAAGTGTGCTGGAGAAAGTAATCTTTAAATTCTGGGGATTTTAATTGGGATAATTACTAGACATTGATCTGATTAATTAAACCCTTTATCAGGCTCCAAAATATGTAATATTTTATATGCTTTGAAGGCATGTCTTTTTCTCTACATCTTAACAGACATGGCTGTATTTGCGTTTGATGTTAAAAAAAATGAATATTTATAGAGAAGATATGCATGTGAGTATGTAAATGGATGACAATTTTATTGGGTTTAATGCATGCCCTGGGTCATTATAAAAGCAGGGAGGGAGCTGGTTTTCCCCATTAGCCTTTACCTTTTGCAACAGCACCACTTTGTGGTTGAAGTCCTAAATAGATATTGAACGGGGTAATGTCTGTAGAGGCAGCAAATTTACCCTGTTCCCCATAGTGATATTCAATGACAAACACACTTACCTGCAATGGAAATACGTCCCAGCCATATGGTCCTCCAATTATGAGATGCCAGGTTTGAAGTAAAGGCAAAGAAGGGGAAGCAGAAGACAACACTTGAACACTTGACAAAGCTCAGAACTTCCATTCAGGGGGCTGTTCACCTGTCAAATATCAAAATCACTTTTGTTCAAGTTTCCAGAATTTAACAAAGGGTCTCTAGAAAATATTTTTCCGTGGCGTGTGTTTTAAATGTTTTACTAAAAGTAAAAAGGGATCCAAGCATGGGGAGGGGGGGTTTAATTGGTGGAAGTGGTGGTGGGAAAGCATAATTTATTTTAAAATAATTAAAATATTATTTTAAGAATACCAATTGTGCCATTTCAGACCTGAAAGAATTGCTGAAACCCCACTGACATTGGCCTTCCATGCTTTCCATACTTTGATTAGTGCTGAATTTGAGTCATCATGTATGCTCGCGTTTGAATTTTTCTTATAGTGTTGCACCCAGACTAGAGAAATAAGCATTAAAGAGAAATTCCAAGCCAAATTAACAAACAAGGTCAAATTTCATTCTGATACATTTTTTTTTGAAAGTTGTCTTCTGTATTTTTTCCTCTTTCATTGACAAAACATTATCTGATAAATTCTTAAAATAATTAGATCGGTGTACAATGATTAATGTGGTAGATCAAAGATGACACAGTGAAAAACATGCACCCCAAGCTGTAGATATGCTAAGAGGTAGGATGGAAAAAATGCAGGGCAAGAACCATGAATTAGGGTCATAACCTGAAAGCTGTTGCTCTTCAGAGCTATTTCTAAAAGCAATGCACTTTGAAGAGTCACTTCTTTATGCAGCTCAACTGTCAGCCTACTTACTTGTGTGAGAATTACCAAAGTGAGATTAAATGAGATTATAAATATACTACTAATTAAGTAATAAGTAACAGACTATTCATACCTAATAAGGACAACTGCTAGCACTTCTTCATGTGAAATATTTTACACATGTAACATAACAGTATTAAGCCAAAAATTGTGTTTTGCAGATACTTTTATTTCAAAGTTTTAATGCGGTAAAGAACTACAGGAAACCATAGTCCTATACCAAAATAAAACTGTGTGTTAGGAAATATGCAAGAGGGGACTTCTGCTTGCCAATACATACCTATGTTTGCCAATAGGCTTCATTACAATGCCAATAGACATTACAAATCTCTCCACTATACTGATGTATTACATCACTTATCAGTTTAGCACTTATTTTGGACTTATGTAATATTTGTCTTTTTCTGATGGTATCTAACTTTTTCAGATACAGTCTTTATTGCAGAAACAATTAAGAACTGTTGCAGCATAACAAGGTTGGTTGATGATAGGCACCATTTCAGGAAGCAAAAAAAATAAATCTTCCTTGTAACAATAGGCATACTTTTAGCCAGTAATCATTTGTTATGACTACCAGATTGGTTGAAGAGAAGTCACATGACTATGGGTAAAAAAAATAATTTCTTTCTTACATAAATGCTACTAAAATAATGTCATTTTAAAGCTACATGAAGAAATTTGGTTACGGTATTTATGTTGGAACTGGGAAGAGACCATTAAAACACCTTCAGTTTTTAATGATCAGAGATGAGGAAGAAGATAACCGGAATCATAAACCCATTATTTTGCAAGGAAGATAGTTTTTACACTGGGATATTTAAAGCAGTGCCTAGCCTGCAAGATACATAAAGCATCCCAGTGAGACAGCAGCTGGGACATAGGATCCAGTTCTTACCAAGTTCAAGTCAGATAAGACCTGGAAAATTAAGCAATGATTTAATGTGGAATATAGTTTAAAAATTTTGATGAAAAACGGAAAACTGGAATTGCTTACCAAAGCAGAGACAACTTGCAAGGTGTTATGATCAAATACTGCAATGTCATCAAAAGACCTCTGAATAGAAGAGACCAGCTCACATCCTGAATGACTGGGACAAGAACTTATAAGCTGCTGCAAAGCAGCTTCAAGTTAGACATGAGGAAAAACTATAGAGCCCAAACTCCAGAATTTGCTGTCTAGGGCAGTTTTGGTGTCTGCCTCACCAAAGGTCCATACCAACAGGGTAAAGAAATCTATCAGGATCCACAAGGCTGTAATTGATCCTGCACTGGTGTAGTCTCTTGGTAGTCTCTCTCAGCCCATCTTTCCCATGACTGCATGACTTACATCATCTTTGGAAACAAGTATTTTCTGGAACATCATGTATGTAGTACTCTGACCTAGCTTTTGAAGAAAATGCTCCAGTGGAGCCTTAATTTCCTTCAGGAAATTTCTTTTATATATCCATATGCCTCGGTCTGGGACACTAAGAGACTTTACCACTGAGGAAATTGACTGCTGCACAGAACAGAGCTGCTTATTAAAACAGTAGTACACACTAAAATTTCCCCATTGGAGAGATAAACCTCAGTACTTTTTTCTCTTCTCAATTGATGCTTCTGTATCTGTGAGGTCCAATGGAACGGTAATACCTGAAGAAAGTTTAAAGAGAACAATGGAAAAGAAGAAGACAAACACATTTTTTCATCATTAAAAAAATATAAATTAAATGTATCTACCATGAAGTCAAGCAGTTTCAAAGTGAAAAGCCTCAGAACAGCACTGGTTTACCAACACAGCATCAGCTGTGTCTGTTAAATTCAAGCAGGAAACCCACCACTGAAAGGAAAGCCACATTTGCATACAATATATCTGATAATATTACTGCCACAGAGAAAAGTGTTCTGACATTTGTGTTACATTACTAAACTTAGTGTCAAAAAATAAGTGTTCTCATTTGTCAGTTTCCCTTATGGGAAAAAATAGAAAATAAAGCAAAGCATAGAATTGAAGGTAAAATTTTAAAATGCTCCATGAAAAGAAATGCTCCCCAGCCTTCCTCACTTGTTTGCAAGCAGCAAAAAAAGTTAGTGTAACGATGGAGATACAATTGGGCAATAACAGTTTTCTTAAATTATTTCAGTTAAAGTTTGTTTTCTTGGTCTGAGATCATGTTTGCTAGAATAGAAAAAGTCTTGATTCATAGTACTGCTGACAAGGTGTGTTTAATAGTAGAAACCAGCTTTTGAAGTCAGTGGGACATTTCTCAACACTAACTTGTATACTCTGTACTTAGTATTTGTGTGTTCTGAGCTTACAAGGCACTTTTATTTTAAATAAACCAACTTTTATTCAAGCTTTTTATCTGATGGATGCTGATACCCATTTGGCTGAGCTTCTACGTTTTAATTCTCTAAAAGTTGAGTGTGAAATCACATCTGCTGGAAGAGAGGCAGGGAAGCAAAAATGGCATGGATCAGCTTTCAAGCAGCCTAAAATTTAAAGTCCCATTTGAGCTAATGCAGATGTACAGGCAGGGGGGTTTAAACAATTTTGGGCCACACCATGTTCTCTGTCAATCCTGGCCAATCTTTTTTTAAAAACCAGAATATTTCCCAAACTCAGGCAGTGTTCTCATCTCTCTGCCTAAATAACCTTTTAGTGCCTGCAGACAAAACATTTACGCATCTTAGTGTGAAGTTGAAGCTCAGTAGTGAACTGCAAGGCAGTCCCCAGCTTGAGCTGAGGCTGTTTCAGATGCTGGTCCTGTCCTCCCACCAGCAGCTCCCAGGCAGGTCTGGTAGCTAGACCATTTCAGGACCATCCCCAGCAGGCAATCTCTGTGCTTCTAGCCTCTTGTAGGCAGTTGTTGCAATGGATGGGGGCTGCTCCATGCTCCTTGGCCTCATTGTCCACTAATGTTTAGTTTATTAGTGTTAGATGTAAACAGTGATTTCAACAGGAACATCCATGCATTGTAGGAGCAGGACCACAACATGAATTAGTTAATGTGAACTACTGCAAGAGGCATGATTGAGCAAGTGATATGGGCTTAAGAGGAAACACACAAGTCCAGAGCCTGCTCTCAAGCTCAGGCTGGCTCTCTGTATGGAGCATGAGCTTTCAAAGGCAACTTCTAGTATAGCCACAGCTTGGTCCCTGGAACATGTGAGGATCCCAGGACCTGAGATATCATGTAGTGCTGAGCTCAGCTCTGCATCCAATGTGAGAGACACCAACAAAGGCAGTTGGGGAAGGATGTACTGCACTTCCAGTCAAGTCCACTCCTTAGGAGCTGTGTAAACAGGCAGCACTTTCAGAGCATTTTTGATCTCAGTTCAAAGAAAGAAACTACCTTTGTTTCACTACCATCTGTCTCTTTTTTAAAGAAGTAAATGGCTAAATGTTTTTTGCCCAGAATCCATTCTTTCTCCCTTTTATTTGAAAGGAGAGGAAGTAGAACAGCTTGTAAGGAATCAGGGGGGATAAAGAAAGAAGCAAAGGTATAAAGGATTTTTAAATTATGTATTCTTCTCAGTCTGGAAACTTTATGACATGGCATTGCTAGGCTTTTGACCCCAGCTCTTTTTACGGGGTGGGGCAGGGAAAGGCTGAATGGAAAATTCAGCATGTTCTTCTGATTGAATGAATAGTGCTACTAATAATTGAAGCTGATTTGTCTTCAGGCAGACGATGCCTGAAGTGAAGTTTAAATAAAGTTATTAGTTTATGACTAACTCCTCTTCTCTCTCTCTAAGGCAGCTCATGCCAAATACTGTTCTTCTACATAGTTATGGAAAATTTCTCTTCCCAAATATCATGGATGTGTAACCCCTGCCTGTGATTGCGTAAAAGGTTCCTACTCACATGTTTGGTTGTTTGTCATGTGTCTCCTTCTGGTTCTGCAGTTGAGTCTTTTCCTTATCAAGTGCCATGAGGACCAGAATAGCAAATTATGTTAATGCCCTGCAAGGAAGGAAAATGAAGAAACCTCATGTTGAGCAGAGGGCATCAGAGTGTTTATTACAGCAATTTGGGCATGGTCATACAATTGTGCCCGACTTTGTAAAGCTTAGTGCATGAGTCATGAAAACTTGGTCAAACAAGTAACAATAGGAAAATTTACAGGGCCTTACAACTTTTACAAAGTTACTGCATGTATGGTCTCTCTAACACGCATTCTATGTTTGATTTTTTTAATCTTTGCTTTAGTGTTTAATTCAGTGCTTTTTCTCCTTGCTAAGAATTTTGCCTTCTGAAGGTGATTCACCAGTAGGGTTGGCTTCTCTCTGTAAAAAGAAGTGTTTATTAAAGACAGGTTATATCCCTGCTTTTAGTATAAAATAAGTCATGATTTTGTTGTATAATGGCTTGAAATATGCAATATAAAGGTATTAAGGACAGTTTTCATGACTGTATGCATCTTAGATTTACCTTAATTACCATAGTCTCTACCTGAACATTAGAAAGTGAATAAGATGAAATTTTTATCCTGACAGCAAATAATTTTTTTTTTTTGCATGGATAGTTCTTCTGAAATTAGAGATTCTTCTGTCAGCAAGACATTAGTCAGTATTGCAGTCAGAAGGCAGCTGATAAAGATAAAAAGTTTGGCTCCCATCATCTCAAAGCAATGCTCCAGGAATCTCTGGTTTCTGTATGGAAACATCACTATACTGGTCTGGGCCCAGAATATTAAACAAATAATCATGTGTTCAACTAGTCCATACCAAACTCTGCATCTTCAGTGTTTAGCTCGCTTTCTTCATTGCATCTTGATACTTTCCTTGCATCTTCCCTGAACTTTTGCAACCTTCTCCCTTCTTCCATGCAAGACTTCTGTCTTTTGAAATATCTCAGGGAAGGAATGGATGTTGTACTGTATCAAAAAAAGGTAGCAATTCTGGGTTCTGACTGAGCAAGTAAGTAAATTACAGAAAATCCTAAAAATGCCTAGTGAGAACCAAGACATGTCCTAGCATGCAACACAGTTCTCAAGTCCAAACCCCCCAAAAGATTTTCGTCCTGTGATGTGATACCTACAGCAAGTTGTAATTGCTTCACTTGGAAAAAAATAACCATGCAGCATGCCTTACTCTACACTGAGAGAAATGCCACATGTCATTTTTGTTGCAGTCCTGTCTCAAGTTCTTTAGGGCAATTTCCATGCTTCAGTGTGTTTTTCCCAGGGATGGTATTCTGAATCAGCTTCATAAAATGAAGAACATTCAGAACTCCCATGGAATTATCCTTGGGTTACTTATTAAAAGGCAGTAGACACGTTCCTACTCACAAATAAATGGCTTGTGCTGTTAAAACCCCCTCTGCTTGGTTATCAATTAATGCTTGTGTCACAGTCTCATGTATGGCTGTGTGGGATGAAGAGATTGATGGAGGGGGGGAGGGGGGAAGCAGGAAAGGAGTGAATAGACATGCTGTCCCTGTGAAAGGAAGATATAAAAACCATTCAAAGATCAGGGTTTGCATTTAAGTGTGAATTTATTAGGAGGTTGTACTACTGCATGCCAACAGAGAGGTCTGTACTGCCCAGCTTCCAGTGGGGTTGTATGCTCTGTCATTTCAGATTGCTGATATGGTGTACTCCATGCTTATGAATTTCAGCTTGCACATAATCGGTGCCTGAGGCTAAAATGCCCTAGGGCTTTTGTAGCTCATGGATGAGCTTGATACACCAATTCTTTCTCATCTTGAGTACTGTGTGCAGTTTTGGGCACCACAGTATAGAAAAGACATCAAGCTATTGGAGAGCATGCAAAGGAGAGCAGCAAGGATGGTGAAGGGTCTGGAGGGGATGACTTATAAAGAGTGGCTGAGATCACTTGGATTGTTCAGTTTGGAGAAGAAGAGGCTGAGGGGTTAACTCACTGCAGTATATGGCTTCCTCATGAGGAGGAGAGATGGGACTGGCACCAATTTCTTCACTCCTGTGACTGACAGGACTCGGGGAAATAGTAGAAAGGCGAATCAGGGGAGGTTTAGGTTAGATATCAGGAAAGGTTTTTTCACCCAGAGGGCAGTTGACAAATGGAACAGGCTCCCCAGGGAGGTGGTCACAGCACCAAGCCTGCCTGAGTTCAAGGAGTGTTTGGACTGCAGTCTCAGGCACATGGTGTGATTCTGAAGGTCCCCTACACAGGGATAGGAATTGGGCCTGATAATCCAAATAGGTCCCTTCCAACTCATTGGATTTTATGACTCTGTAATTTCTAAAGTGCTGGTTTATCATTGCAACTGCTGTTCAGTGTGTAGGTTGCTCTCACTGACCTCTGTTGATAAACCATGTCATCTCTATCTATTCTGCATGTGTGGGATTGTGTGTATAGCATGTTCCATGGACCCAGCTGACATTTTAACACATCACATGCCCTTTCATAAGAGTGCTTTTGGGTTTTGTGTAAAAAAATGAAGTACATCAATAGTGTGTAGGGAGTAGAAAGCAAATAAGAACACGAGTGAGTGGAATAGCTAGTTGGAGAGCTAAACAGTACTGAAAAGCACAAGAATAACTGCAGCTAGAGGAATTTAGAGAAACAAAGATAACACTTTTTTTGGGCACACTGCGGCTACAAAATCATGTCAACAGGCAGAGGAAGGTGATAAGACATGACTTTGCTTCCTCTACAATGGCCTGAGGCACAATCACTTTTGCAATTATTTCACACTACCTCCTACTCAGGCAAGTTGCTAAAAGCTACAAATGAATAGTCATCCTCTGCACTCAAATATGCACTCAGAGTCTAACCCTGACATGAAAACATGTCACCAGCCCCAGATTATTATGAAAAATTTGTGCTGGTACTGAATGTTTCCAAAATCTCAAGAGAGATGTTCACTTTGTTGCTGTTTTTTAACAAAAATATACAAGAGGTTTGTTTTCTGTGGAAAAACAAACAAAACCCCTCACAAAAACAAACAAGCAAAAAACAACAACAAAAAAACCCCCAAAAGCATATTTTTAACATTTCATCTAAGAAAAAATGTAGTCTTAGGTCTGATTAAAAAAATAAACTGAGATCTACCTAAAAGACTATTTTAAATTTGAAATGTTTGTAGTTGAAAGGATTCAGTTCTGAAAGTCCACTTAAAAATCAGGTTATCAGTAAGTTAGATCTGGAGCAGACATTAAAAATAATTCAGAGAGTATTTTAAGCTAAGGAATTGGAAAAGTTAAATGACTTTACTGAAGTACTTACCTTATATTGATTTACTTATTGAAGAAATTATGTTTTGATTAATACATTTCCACTCAACTTGCATCTAAACCTTGACACTCTTTGACAACTCTGTTTTGGTATGGCACAGTACAAATGACACAGTAAATCTGACTCTGAACATTTTGTTAATAACTTTTACTGAAGCAGATTTGGGGTTTGGTGGCTTATACAATGATTGCTTTGACCTCACCTCCATTTAAAAGAGCAGAAAGGTAATGATAAGTCTCCTCCTGGGCTCTCCATATCTAAGATTCAACCAAAATGTCCACAACTTTGCAAATGTGGATTTAAGTATTGGACCTCAGACTTGAGAAATCGCAACCCAAAAATATTTAGCATTCACAGGACAGCATCTGAAAGTATGGCAGGCAAGACTAACATTTGTGATTAGGGTTGGGGTTTTTTTAAGAGCAGAAAAGTCTTCCATACCAAAGGAGGTGGATAAAAATTTTCTCCTTGATGGCAGGTGACTTTTCTGATGAGAAATGTCCCTGCTTTTGGTCTGAGTTGCTGGAGGAAAGACATGAAGTATCTCATAATACTAGTTTCCTATGCAGGCCAAACTCTTTGTATGATGGGTTGCATTTAACCCCAAGGTACAAAAAGAGTCAGTCACAAACACCAGAGGAGAAAAGTATATCTCAAGAAACAGTGTGTTCAGTCCAAGACTGCAAGAGAACAGTGACAAGAAGAATTTGAAATGCAATTCCTGAGAAACCTAAGATCTCATGTAAAAGGAGCTGTGTTGAACAAAGCTGAAAACCAGTTATGTTCACAAATGATTTGCTTGGGACTATTTCTATTTTATTGGAAAGTTAAAAGACAAATACATGTGAAACAGCTATATTTGGGTTTTATACCTCAATGTTGGACAAACATTGCAATATTATCACATGAATTGCAGTTTTGAACAGTCTCTATAGTGTGATAAATGTTATCTGTCTCTAGTTTCTAGTTATGTGTGCGAGAGATGATGAGTAGTGCTTTGTCTCTGCAAAAAATATAAAGCAAATACTGTTAATACCACTTTTATGCTCTCTTAAAATGTTACTAATAGTAATAATTCTAATGCATTTCTCCATATTTATTAATTTTTATCCTTTTTTTGGATAAACTAAGTAATTGAGGGATTTTCACACTTAAAATGTTTTTCAATTTCTGAATAGTTTTAATTTTTTCACAAGTTAAATTTCATTATCTGCTTTTTTTCCCATTTGCATAAAACTTAATGTAATTTGTGTTTGGGTTTTTTTCTCCCCTTTGTCCAGATCTTTGCATTCTATTTCTTTAAGCATTTCCATTTATCTTCCTAGAGGTTTTTGTTTCATTTGTCTAGTGAAAAAAAAAAATGAAAAAACCTCAAGCCTGGAGATATTAGAAAATCTTTTCGAAAGGTGTAAAGCTGTGCTAGATCAGCAGCAGGTGTAAGCAGATGTGGGGTTTTTATTCAGTGGAATGAAAAGAATTTATAACACATTTTGTCTGTGTTCTCTAAATAAAAAACTATATAAACTTTTCTCTTCTTTAATGCATTGGAAAATTTTTGCAATAAAACACTTAATTACTTTATGGAAAAAGCATGGAATTAAAGAATCTCTGTTGATTCTATCAAAGGCAAATTGATTTATTGCAAACGAGGTTCCAGCCCTTATCATCTTTGCTTTACCAATGTGCTGGCCTATGAACTCCTTTTCATTGTTACTCTAATAACTTCTGTCTTCTTTTAGTNCATATTAGTAGAAAGGAAAGGCTTTCCTTTCTAAGAAGTCATTGTAACTTTTGAAATTCAATATGCAGCCAAAAATGGGCACAAAGCTGTGCTGTATAGCTTTGTTCCTTTATGACTAAGTTTTTCATGTTATATCCAAACAGTGGGATTGGCTGCTGTCAGAACATGCTGGATTTTTTTATCCAAGTCTCCATATTTCAGTTGTCATAACATCCTGGTCTCAAGGAGATGCTTGCTTGCTATTCACTGCCAACTGAGCCTCTTCAGTTGCTGGCACATCCTCAGCCCTGTCTCCCCTCCCTCTAAGAGTCATGGAAAAACTCCAGGTATACACCTCTAATGCAGCATCTTTAATGCTGCCACAACATTAATTCCCACTGCTAATTCTTGTCAACAAGAGAGGTGATCTCAGGGAGCCCATAAATTCATGTTTTGGTGACTTCTTTTGCTTTATAATTAGACTTGCATTCATCAAATAATCAGATACACGTGCTGTCTGCTGGCTCAGAAGCAGCAAGACAGGTATATGGAGACCTTACAGCTATCTCTTACCTGTTCATACTGCCTGGATGAGCAAGCACAGTCAGGCTGCAGGGTCCCAGCAAAGGGGAAGCAATCAGGGACTTACTGTGCAGGGAACTCTTCTAACACTCAATGCAAGATATCAGTCTTGCAGACACATTACTGGTGTGATGTTTTCCACATATAAAATTCTTCCATTAGGTTGATGTTATGTTAGGTACTCCTAGCATAACACACAGTTTCCTCTGTCTAGCTGTATAAATTATATTTCAAAATTTGAGTGAATGGGAAAGGCAGTATTTATCTCCTGGTATAAAACCTGCTTGGTAAAGAAGTGGCAATATATTGAAAAGAGAAAACATCAGGAAGGTCTTGCAAACACTAAGAGATATATTTGTCTATATAAATGTTTAAAAAATTGCAGGAATATAATTTTTTTTCTTATGAGAATATCTGCTGAAAGCTAACACTTTACTTAGTCTAGGAATATATAAATAATGCCCCTAGCCATTTGAACACTGCCCAATTATTCCTTGGACCAAGAAGTAGTTCAGTTGCTCTAAACTGAAAATTGTGTCAGCTTCATTTTGATGGTACCCCTTAGACACCCATGAGTCTGTATTCTGAATTTTCAACACTGTAAATGGGACCATGTTTTGGTTAACAGAATATTCTGCGTTTATTATCCTGGTTCAAGCAGTGACACCATGACAGTGTTGTTTCTAATTACCTCAAAACCATTCCTGATAAAGGAATGGCTCATGAGATTAGGAGTAATCACAGAATTATAACAAGGCAAAGTCCCTGCCAAACCCCTTAGGGCATTGTACAGTCAANACCCTGACATGAAAACATGTCACCAGCCCCAGATTATTATGAAAAATTTGTGCTGGTACTGAATGTTTCCAAAATCTCAAGAGAGATGTTCACTTTGTTGATGTTTTTTAACAAAAATACACAAGAGGTTTGTTTTCTGTGGAAAAACAAACAAAACCCCTCACAAAAACAAACAAGCAAAAAACAACAACAACAAAAAGCCCAAAAGCATATTTTTAACATTTCATCTAAGAAAAAATGTAGTCTTAGGTCTGATTAAAAAAATAAACTGAGATCTACCTAAAAGACTATTTTAAATTTGAAATGTTTGTAGTTGAAAGGATTCAGTTCTGAAAGTCCACTTAAAAATCAAGTTATCAGTAAGTTAGATCTGGAGCAGACATTAAAAATAATTCAGAGAGTATTTTAAGCTAAGGAATTGGAAAAGTTAAATGACTTTACTGAAGTACTTACCTTATATTGATGTACTTATTGAAGAAATTATGTTTTGATTAATACATTTCCACTCAACTTGCATCTCAACATTGACACTCTTTGACAACTCTGTTTTGGTATGGCACGGTACAAATTACACAGTAAATCTGACTCTGAACACTTTGTTAATAACTTTTACTGAAGCAGATTTGGGGTTTGCTGGCTTATACAATGATTGTTTTGACCGCACCTCCATTTAAGAGAGCAGGAAATGATAATGATAATGAGAGCAGGTAATGATAAGTCTCCTCCTGGGCTCTCCGTATCTAAGATTCAACCAAAATGTCCACAACTTTGCAAATGTGGATTTAGGTATTGGACCTCAGACTTGAGAAATCACAACCCAAAAATATTTAGCATTCACAGGACAGCATCTGAAAGTATGCACAATGATACAAGGCAGGCAAGACTAACATTTGTTATTAGGGTTGGGTTTTTTTAAGAGCAGAAAAGTCTTCCATACCAAAGGAGGTGGATAAAAATTTTCTCCTTGATGGCAGGTGACTTTTCTGATGAGAAATGTCCTTGCTTTTGGTCTGAGTTGCTGGAGGAAAGAGATGAAGTATCTCATAATGCTAGTTTCCTATGCAGGCCAAACTCATTGTATGATGGGTTGCATTTAACCCCAAGGTACAAAAAGAGTCAGTCACAAACACCAGAGGACCAAAGTATGTCTCAAAAAACAGCGTGTTCAATCCAAGACTGCAAGAGAACAGAGACAAGAAGAATTTAAAATGCAATTCCTGAGAAACATAAGATCTTGTGTAAAAGGAGACTGTGTTGAACAAAGCTGAAAACCAGTTATGTTCGCAAATGATTTGCTTGGGACTATTTCTATTTTATTGGAAAGTTAAAAGACAAATACATGTGAAACAGTTATATTTGGGTTTTATACCTCAATGTTGGACAAACATTGCAATATTATCACATGAATTGCAGTTTTGAACAGTCTCTATAGTGTGATAAATGTTATCTGTCTCTAGTTTCTAGTTATGTGTGCGAGAGATGATGAGTAGTGCTTTGTCTCTGCAAAAAATATAAAGCAAATATTGTTAATACCACTTTTATGCTTTCTTAAAATGTTACTAATAGTAATAATTCTAATGCATTTCTCCATATTTATTAATTTTTATCCTTTTTTTGGATAAACTAAATAATTGAGGGATTTTCACACTTAAAATGTTTTTCAATTTCTGAATAGTTTTAATTTTTTCACAAGTTAAATTTCATTATCTGCTTTTTTTCCCATTTGCATAAAACTTAATGTAATTTGTGTTTGGGTTTTTTTCTCCCCTTTGTCCAGATCTTTGCATTCTATTTCTTTAAGCATTTCCATTTATCTTCCTAGAGGTTTTTTTTCACCTGTCTAGTGAAAAAAAAAATGAAAAAACCTCAAGCCTGGAGATATTAGAAAATCTTTTCGAAAGGTGTAAAGCTGTGCTAGATCAGCAGCAGGTGTAAGCAGATGTGGGGTTTTTATTCAGTGGAATGAAAAGAATTTATAACACATTTTGTCTGTGTTCTCTAAATAAAAAACTATATAAACTTTTCTCTTCTTTAATGCATTGGAAAATTTTTGCAATAAAACACTTAATTACTTTATGGAAAAAGCATGGAATTAAAGAATCTCTGTTGATTCTATCAAAGGCAAATTGATTTATTGCAAACGAGGTTCCAGCCCTTATCATCTTTGCTTTACCAATGTGCTGGCCTATGAACTCCTTTTCATTGTTACTCTAATAACTTCTGTCTTCTTTTAGTGGTGAGCAGTATAGCATATAAACTACCTTGCGATTTTCAGAGGTTCATTTCCATTTCCATCACATCTTTCGGTGATAAAGAGCTGAGTGTTGCTATGGTCCTCCACAAGTGTTTATGTATTTTAAAACATTAATCTGTCTAAATAATACTTACAGGCAGCTTATATATGTATACATCTCTCTATTTTTCTTAGAACAAATATACATTAAGTCTAGCTATTACAGGTAACTATGTTTAATTCTATCTATTCAGTCTATACTGTTTGTATTCCTGACTCTTCCCCTCACAGTAACTGTACTTTATTGCATCTCAAGTTGATTAATCAATATAGGTAAAGAAATGCAAGCCTTCCAATTTTAAAAGTGAGGACGTGAGTCGAATAATCTTCAGTACCTTATTCAGCAGTAAAATTAAATTAGGAACCGCAAGGAGCTGAGAGATGTGGTGGGGGGATGAGCAAAAGAAGGAGATAACACTGAGTGGATGGTTTCTTCTGCCAGTTGGGACAATGCCAAAATTCTTAAAATGTTCCTGTTGGCTTCTTGCGGCACCTCTGAATTGCACCCAGTAGCAGGGACGAATGTAGTCTGGCCCCCAAGTGATTTAAAAAGGAACAAAACACCAGCACTGGCTGGAAGCTGGCAGGACTCCTGCTCATTGACTGCTGCCTCAGCAAATCCCTGGCTTTCCTGTGCAGGTTTGCTTCTGAAAGTGCCTTACACTGTTTTTGTTGGCACATGGGGCAGAGCTGAAGCAGGCAAGCTGTTCATCACTCTGGCTTTTCAGACCCATATCGGTTTCTCATAAACAAACCACAGGCCTAGTCTTCCAAGGAGGTCACTTCATTCAGCTGCTGCTCTGGTCACATAGAGACCCCTCACAGGTGTAAGTCAGCAACAAGCCCAATTAAACCAGTAGGTCTGCAGTAGTGAAAAAGTAGCATGAAAGTCACAGCCAAGACCTTTAATTTTAATAGGTGGGCTCAGTGTCTCATGGGATCAGCTTCCATGGTAGCCAAAGCCAAACAAATATTAAAACACAAGGTAGAATCATCATACAATAATTTTAGTGGGAAGGTACCCATAAAGGTGAGCTAGTCCAACCACCCTGCAGGAACCAGGGACACCCTCAACTGGATCAGGTTGCTCAGAGCCTCGTTAAGCCTCAACTTGAATATCTCCAGGGATGAGGCCTCAGCTACCTCCCTGGGAAACCTGTTCCAATGTTCCACTATCCTCATGGTAAGGAACTTTTTCCCAACATCCAACCTAAATCTACTCTTCTCTAATTTAAAGCCGTTGGCCCTCATCCTATTATGACAGGCCCTTGTAAACAGTCCCTTTCCAGCCTTCCTCTAGGTCCCCTTCAGATACTTGCAGTTCGCTATTAGGTCTCCCCAGGCCCTTCTCTTCTCCAGCCTGAAAAACCCCAGCTCCCTCAGCTTGTCTTCACAGGAGAGGTGTTCCAGCCCCCTGATCATTTTTGTGGCCCTCCTCTGGACTAGCTCCATCAGGTCCATGTGTTGAAAGCCCCAGAGCTAGAGGTAGTACTCCATGTGATGTCTTTCCAGAGCAGAATAAGGTGACAGAATCACCTCCCTCCATCTGCTGGCCATGCTGCTTTTGCTGCAACTCAGGACATTTCACCAGCATAGCTGAGAAGAAAGCTTGACCCTCTCTGGAGGGACTGTGAGATGTCTATGATGGCAGAAGGTTAAATAGGAACAAAAATGTGTGGGGAATGGACTCAGAGTTTCTCTGTGGATGCTCTAGGTAACTTGCTTCTCTCACATGCAAAGAAAAGAGAAGTCTGTCCCAGCCCCTCACATGCAGAGGCCCTAATCCTGAGATGGCCTCTTGTTTGAGGGGAGAGTCCCCACCAGTTTTTCCTCTAGGGAGAAGAAAAATCCAAGCCAGTCATTAGGGAAGACTTCTTCTCTCTAAATAAAGACTGCTAATTAAAAATATATTTTTTTTTTTTAACACATTTCTCAATAAAAAATTCTGCCTGAAGACTCCACAAATCGACTCCAAGGTTGTTCATGGTCAGCCTGTTGTGGGTTTCCAAGTTCTGATTTGTGTCATTTTGTATAGTTTCTCCCCGTAATGAAGTTGGTCTAAATTTTTTTTTTAGACCTTTAAAAAAAATCAAATAAACAACTTTCTTGATGTAAATGAATTAAATATGACTATTGATTAACTCAAATAATATTAATAAACAAATTCAAAGATTAATACATTTAAATTCATTAATAATGTCTGTGTTTTATTTACTTTGAAATACATATATTACTTGTAGAATATAGCTATATTCCTGTTTTCCAGGTGAGTATCCTAAATCGAAGTGAGTGATTAATGCAGGTCACTTTAATCAAGAAAAATCTGAACTTCTCCCTTAGTGCCACATAGAGTTTTGGACTTTTGTTTTTGTTTCATTAATTTTTTTTACACTGATGTGTGGAGATGGAAAAATAATTTCCCACCCAAATCTGTTTTAAAAAGAAAAATATTTATTTTCTTCTGCCACATACATTTACTATGGCTCCAATGTTTTTGAACAAATGGAAAATATTTGAGGCCCAAAGAAGTCAAGATGCAGAGTGGTATCTTGTTTTTTTTTTAAAGTCATACAAAGTAGATTAAATTTCCTAATGTTCAATTCAGAAATCATCAATTGTTGGGAGTTTAATCTCATTAAAAAATTGAGTTTCATTTGAACATGTATATCTAATTGCATTCTTCTAATGGCTTCAGTTTTAGTCAAACCTTATTATAGACTGTCCTTTTTATTTCCATTAAACTATAGTGCCTAATGGTTAGCGGGATTTCTAAATACATATTGTATCAGTGGAAATAACACAAGCCTGGAGACACTCCTGTGGGCAGAGATATCCTGTCTCAAAGAAACCTTTCTGAAACAAATATAAAAAAGCTAAAAAATAAAGAACTTCTGCTGCTTTCCATCAGAACAGCTCAAATGTAGATGTCTGCATAGTCATGTATACTTCTGCAAGGCTGGGTCCTTAGACACCTATGAATTATGAGCTGTACTGTTGGGTACAATATGAATCCACTTAACAGCATCCAGGTTATGAAAAAAATGTGACATTAAAATTCCCTGTGCAGGATTGCCTTGTCCTTGTTCAACAGCCAGCCATGACCATTTTTCATTTCTCATTAACATGTAAAGGGATGATGGGTGTGTGTTTTCACAGCATTTTTTTTCCATGGAGCTGAGAAATGGGGTATGGGAATGAAGGCTAAAGCTGAGACTCTAGGGCCAGGGGGGGAGGAGAGGGCCAGTCCAGGGATAACACACTTAACACGAGGCATTCTTGGTGGAAAGACTTTGGCACACATTCCAGAAGTGCTTGAGCTGAGATTGTGACTTAGAAATATCACACAGTCCCTTGCACTTCGAGAGAGTACTTAAATTGACATATTGGCTCCCTTCCAGGAACATTAAAACATATTAGTAGAAAGGAAAGGCTTTCCTTTCTAAGAAGTCATTGTAACTTTTGAAATTCAATATGCAGCCAAAAATGGGCACAAAGCTGTGCTGTATAGCTTTGTTCCTTTATGACTAAGTTTTTCATGTTATATCCAAACAGTGGGATTGGCTGCTGTCAGAACATGCTGGATTTTTTTATCCAAGTCTCCATATTTCAGTTGTCATAACATCCTGGTCTCAAGGAGATGCTTGCTTGCTATTCACTGCCAACTGAGCCTCTTCAGTTGCTGGCACATCCTCAGCCCTGTCTCCCCTCCCTCTAAGAGTCATGGAAAAACTCCAGGTATACACCTCTAATGCAGCATCTTTAATGCTGCCACAACATTAATTCCCACTGCTAATTCTTGTCAACAAGAGAGGTGATCTCAGGGAGCCCATAAATTCATGTTTTGGTGACTTCTTTTGCTTTATAATTAGACTTGCATTCATCAAATAATCAGATACACGTGCTGTCTGCTGGCTCAGAAGCAGCAAGACAGGTATATGGAGACCTTACAGCTATCTCTTACCTGTTCATACTGCCTGGATGAGCAAGCACAGTCAGGCTGCAGGGTCCCAGCAAAGGGGAAGCAATCAGGGACTTACTGTGCAGGGAACTCTTCTAACACTCAATGCAAGATATCAGTCTTGCAGACACATTACTGGTGTGATGTTTTCCACATATAAAATTCTTCCATTAGGTTGATGTTATGTTAGGTACTCCTAGCATAACACACAGTTTCCTCTGTCTAGCTGTATAAATTATATTTCAAAATTTGAGTGAATGGGAAAGGCAGTATTTATCTCCTGGTATAAAACCTGCTTGGTAAAGAAGTGGCAATATATTGAAAAGAGAAAACATCAGCAAGGTCTTGTAAACACTAAGAGATATATTTGTCTATATAAATGTTTAAAAAATTGCAGGAATATAATTTTTTTTCTTATGAGAATATCTGTTGAAATCTAACACTTTACTTAGTCTAGGAATATATAAATAATGCCCCTAGCCATTTGAACACTACCCAGTTATTCCTTGGACCAAGAAGTAGTTCAGTTGCTCTAAACTGAAAATTGTGTCAGCCTCATTTTGATGGTACCCCTTAGACACCCATGAGTCTGTATTCTGAATTTTCAACACTGTAAATGGGACCATGTTGTTTATTATCCTGGTTCAAGCAGTGACACCATGACAGTGTTGTTTCTAATTACCTCAAAACCATTCCTGATAAAGGAATGGCTCATGAGATTAGGAGTAATCACAGAATTATAACAAGGCAAAGTCCCTGCCAAACCCCTTAGGGCATTGTACAGTCAAGTTAGAAACAAACTAAAAGACAGTTAAAACCACTTTGTAACAAGCTCTTAAATCAAGCAGATAAAAGCAATTAAGTAAACACCAAGGAAGGAGAAGAGTGATTAAATTAAACAAAAACATTGGCACAAGAACAAATGCATATAACCTAGACAGGAATACATCTAGCCTGGAAATTTGATAAACATTCCTAAGTTTTCAAGGACAGAGGTTTTTGCAACAGCCATTCAGCAGGGGTAAAGGGGAAGTGAGGCAGTAATCCAAGATGGTTTTAAGGTAAAGTTCCATGGGTTTGTTACCAAGATTGTGTGATGTTCCCTGAGACTGCACCTCAGGGATGCAGTGTAAAATTCCTGTAAAATTCTTTTCAATCCTTGTTCCTGTGTCTCTAAAGAGAAAGAATTCAGAGTGTAAAACGAAAAGACCAGACAAAAAAAAAAATAGTCCAGAAATTAGCTGTCAAGCTATCATCTCTTTTTTCTTATATGATGAGTCATTTGTGCCAGGAGATGGTGGGCTGCAGGCAGGCATAAATGCTACTGAAATACTGCTTAGTCAAGAGACCCAAATGCTGACTCTGAATCTACCATTACCATTGTATCTTGGTCCAGCATGTTGGAAACTACTGATCTCTAGGAAGGCTGAGCTCTCCCGAACTGCGTCCTGGTAATGCTCAGAAGGGCCACCCTGTTTGTCAAACGTCACCTCTCTCTTACTTGGCTGTAATGCTACAAATCTAGCTGTGTTGATTTAGAGGCTGCTTTGGGCATCCCACTTCCCTCTCACATCACTCTCCAGAGCTCTTCTTTTGAGCTCCTCCATCTGAGCCATTTTATGTCTTTTGAAGGTCTCCTCTAAAAGACTCTTTTATTAATATTGCTTAGTCTGCTAATTGCCCAAGAGGATCATTTATCTTCTTCTGCTGGTCTGCTCAATTAGCCTGAATCTTAGGAACCCATTTTTTCCCACATGCTACCCCTCCTCCTTTCTCCTGTTCTCTCCTCCTTCCCTCTACCCCATGTCACCTTTCAGGAAGCAATGTGCTGTGCCCTCCAGTTACAGCTCTGGCTTCCAGCCCACTTTGAAACCAAAATCCCCATTATAAATGCAGAGACAAATGATTAAACAAATCTTAAAACTGGGACAGGGTGTTGGAAAGTAATGATATAATCTGTAAAAGCTGCAAAGCCATAATGAAACTGCCAAGACATCCAGCTTTTTGCCCACAGAAGCTGCTGTCCACTGGAGAGTTCAATCCTGATGTTCAGCCACAGGGAGGAATCCCTACTGACTTGAATTGCTTATCTGCAGCTGGAAGAACTTTTTGGCCAGCATCACCGCTGTACCCTCTGGGCTTGTGTCAAGCATATCAATTTGGAGAAATGTTGGGTTGTAATTCTTGGGCCAGTTTGTTGCTAGCATGGGAGTTCGTAAGTAGATTTTTAAGCTTTAGTGCAATAGAAGTGAGCAATGCTTTTGGTATGGATGTTTCCTTCATTTTTTCAAACACAGGCTGTTTTTGTGTCTACTGCCTGTAGATGAGGGACACAGAAATTAGCTTGTGAGAGGTGTTTGAGATTGTTTTACTGTGTTTAATAGCTCTGGTACTGTCCTCTTTTCTACATGGGATTGCAGTCCTTGACTAGGCATAGCTTCAGGTTATTGAGATCCCCTAAAATCATCCTTGTGTATCAATGCTTGACATATCAATGCTTGACACAAGCCCAGAGGGTACAGCGGTGATGCTGGCCAAAAAGGTCATTAACCTTACCACCTCTTACAGCCAAAGTTCTTCTAGAGCTGTAAAGATCCACTTAGTCATGTAGGGGGTGGTGTGAAGGAGAAGAGACGCTGAGGATACTGTACTGGAGATATATTGGGTTACTCCCTATAAACTGCATTTTAAAGGAGAGGCTTTATATGCTTCAAACAATAACATCATTGCTTGACAACACCCATTCTAAAGAAAAGCCACCTCTGTTAACAAATTTTTCTTTGTTTGTTTTAACATGTAATGCCCCTTTTCTGCTTTTAATTTTGTTGTGTAAGCTGTCCTCTGAATTATTACTGGACCGTATATTTTTCAGGGAACAAACCATTTCCAAAAACGTTGAATGGTAAATTGACCTTGTAGGCCTGTGCCTTGTAACAGAATCAAATCATGGTTTCCTGTGGCACTTTGGGTCACTCTGAGTGCTGTTGCAGATTCTGCTGGTGGCCAGAATCTGCTCTCAGCCTGCTTCAGTAGCATCACAGCTGTGCAAATCCCCTTGCATCACCACAGGGGGAAGGCAAAAATTTGGATACATAGAAAAGGAAAGAGAAAATCTCATTGTAATAAAAAACATTATACTGAAAGGATTATAAAATTGGTTTTGCTACAATTTCTGGTGTTTTTCCATACATTTCTTTATACTTATTTGTGACTGTGTATGTTTAAATTGACATTTTGTTAATTATTCCACTTGAATAAAAAGCAATTTGAATGTTCTGCTTGCCTCCCTGAACAGAATTTTTTGATGCAGACTGCAAGTGGAAAAACATTTAAAAATTTATAAAAAGGGGAAAATTATCTGAAAGTCAATTGTTAAAACAAGGTTGCCAATAGTCATGAAAAAAATAACAGGCTTTCGTTCTTAATTATCTAAAAATTATTCTAAATAATCCATAGCTGCAAGTTTTTCTGTAAGGAAATCTCACTAAAAAATTACGGCACAAGTATTTATCCGAAGAGTGTCTCTCAAAGGCCTTGGATATCTCTGGTTAATTTTTTTGTCATACAGTCAGAGCAATAGAAAACCTAACTGACTTCTAGTTCTGTGAATGGGGGAATGGTATCCCCCATTATAACATCCTGCATTATACTTAATTCTCTCTTTGGTAAATTCTGTGTTTTCAGCCAGATGTTCCTTCTGCCTTAGTCAACTTTGACTTAAAGCTATCTGTTTCTTCACAATGTGCCAGTTCCTCCTGATCCTTGATCAATGTTGCTTTTTTCCCTCTGAACTCCATACAGTTTATCTCCAGTACTTTTGTATACTGAGGTTCCAGAAATGAACTGCAGGTTTCTAAATATGTCTAAATGCTGTGCAGCTGGAATACATTGAGAAAAAAGCTTGAAATTACTTATTTTCCTAAGGACTGCAAAAAAAACAATGGTATCTTACCTTTTGTACAGGATATTTTAGACTTTCCTCTCCATCCAAACACACAGGACTTAACTTTATTTCCTAAAATAATTCCCTGAAGCTCCTTAGGATTACTTGTATGAATAAAGAAAAATAATTGTACAAGTGGTGAAAAGGCTTTTTGCATTTTGCTGTGTGAAATTGGTGTATCTGCTGGGCTTGACATACTGTCTTTTGATATGTCATTGACAAACTAAAGGAGGAATGTTAATGGATGTGGTATTCACTGAAAAATTACCAGATCCTGGGAAATCACTTCTAACACTAACTATGTTAAAATAATTTAAAAATGTTACATTCATTTTTCTTTTTATGTATTGCTTCTTGGTCTATATTTGTTTTCTTGTGACTTCCAACTACATTTTAAATGCTTTACAGAGGGACTTGGTTTGGCATGAAATCTGAAGTGGTTTTTACATAATCTTCATCTGTTGCCTTATTCTTTATTCCTAACTTATTTTGCCAGCTCTAACTCACCCTAACACCAGAGTTCATCTGAGGAATTGCTGCCAAACTGTGTCATGTAAGCTAGAATGTGACATGCAACCCAATTCTTCCTATGGCTGTCCTCTCCACTGAACATCTCTTGTCTTTCTGGCACAGCTGCAAGATGTTGATTTTATGGTGGCATAACATTCCCAGTACTAACAGGAGCTTTGTTCAAAGATATTTCTACAATGCTGGGAGCATGTTGCTGCCTATGCCAGTCTCAGCATCTTTCTTTTGATATTTAAAGGTTTCTTATTTTTCCTTCCATTATTGCTTGTGCAGTTTTGTGCCTGCAGCTGTTTACTGACACATAATGAACCTGATGAAAACATACTTTAGATCCCAATTTATCAGGACACTTAGTTCCAGTTCTTTTTAGGCAATTCCAAACTGTTTGTTTTCCTCAAGAGATTTAATTTCTTAAGTTGTGGGATGCCCTCATTTGTGTACTATGATACTGGAAATGCCAGATCATACGCCTCGAGATAAGAAGCCACAATACTCTCACTGAATTCCTTAATTTGAAAAATATTTTGGGCCTACTAAAAAGAAAGTGATGCTGAGCAACAGCCTGCTCACTTATCAAAATGCAATCATGCAGAAAAACTAGCTCTTGTTCAGTTTGGAACATGATTATTTTGAGGTTTGGGTTTGGTTTTTTTTCACATGATAATATCAGCAATTTCTTCTGAACTGTCTCAGGTCTTTCAGTTTACAAACAAGTGTCTGAGACTTTTTTTTAATGCTTTACCATGACGATGACTTGTCTTTTGTCTGGGCTATAGCCTGCAAAACCATAGACTTAATTTCTCGTGTGTCGCTGTTAATAGTAACTTTATCTATTGAGCAGGCAATTTCCTGATTCAGAATTTTATCTTGCACTAAAAATGTAGTAGCAGCTCTGCTGCTTGATGTTTTCACCTCCTCTAAAAATCCTCTGATGACAGATGCATGATCAGAAAGTAAGATTTACCTGATGAAATATTTTCATACAAGTTTAATGGATTTTTTTTAAGCTTAAATTAAATCTATAAAAGCATATAGATTATTCCTGAGCAAATAAAAAATAAAGTAGGTAATCAGTCTCCAAACATCAGTTTATCCCAGAAGTTGTAGTTTGGTAAATGGACATTACATGAAAGATATTTATGAAACATGAGATATAATGTTCTAGGTGAGACCACAAATCTATCTGGCTCAATATGCAGAGAAACTACAGGAATGTGTGCAGTAATCTCTACTCTGCGATGCTGTATTATTTTACAGTCATGAACAAACTTCCAGATCTGGATGTTGTATCTGTAACATGGTGTTTGATATCTGCCAAACCTCCAAGAATTATCCTGTGCTTTTTCAAGTGTATCTAAATATTTGGCATGCATGATCCTCTGTGATAATGAATTCTGTAAGTTGAATGTGTAATATGTACAATAGCATTTCTTATTTTCATTTGATTCCTGGATGTGGTATTACCAAGTTCTTGTTCTATAAGAAATAATGAATGATCATTCCCTGGCCACCTTATTCACATCATTTATTACTTCATAGATCTCAGAGGAGAGCTATGTGTATGTTGAGCATCTTCATCAATGACAGAGATGGTGGGATTGGGTGCACTCTCAGCAAGTCTGCAGATGACACCAAGCTGACTGAGAAGGGATGTCATGCAGAGGGACCTTGAGGAGTTGGGCTATGTGAACATTGTAAAGTTTAACAAAGTCAAGTGAAAGGTCCTGCAGCTTGGTCAGGGTAATCCCCAATATGAACACAAGCTGGTAGATGAAGGGGTTGAGAGCTGCCCTGTGGAGAAGGACTTGGGGACGCTGGTGTATGGAAAATTGGGCATGAGCTGCTGGAGTGCACTTTCTTAAATGTTTGTTGCTGAGATATTTTTAATAGCAAACATGTTGGATTTTTAAGAGACTTTTTCATACAAAACTTAATTTAATTGTATATTTGGAAGTGTTAAATACCCAAACCAGAAGCCAAATCAGTTACTTCAGGATTATCAGCATCTTATCTTAATCAAACTAAGCAAGTTTCAGGGTTTTTTTTTGGGGGGGGGGAAATTTAAAAAATTCTCTGAGATGGAGGAGAACAAAATAGTTATTTATATTTTTTTCCACAGCACAAAACCGGAAAATCAGATAATTATATAGGACCACTGCTAATCTTTGAAATAAAATTGGAGAAGTAATTCAGGGACACCATGATTTGTTTATGAATCTTTTTACTTCTGTTATCATGGAAAATAAGGTGTTTGATTGAGATTAATGACAACCAGCTAAGCACTGCAGTTTACACTCCTGAGGGGTGGGTTGCCATTCAGAGACTTGGAAAAAGCTCAAGTAAGCCCATGTGAACCTCATGATGCTCAACAAAACCAAGTGCAAGGTCCTGCACCTGGTCTGAGGCACCCCACAGCACGAAGTATCACAGAATTGTCAGAGTTGGAAGGGACCACTAGGGTAGAAAATAAGGAAGCACACTTAACCTTCTGAACAAGGTAAAAGATTTTGAAAATGCAGCTTTAAATTCCTCTTGCTTTTATGAGCTGATAAAAGACTCCAAAATGAGCAGGCCTGTTCTGGAGACTGAAAGCCTCCTATAACACAAGTACATTGTCACAGTCCTGGTTCCCTGTATTGTGACAAGCTTGGTGTTCCAAGCTTGAAGAGAGAAAAAAATTCTCATCAAATCTGGGAGCTTCAGCTGGAATGCAGGAGGGCTCTGCAGAGGGACCTGGACAGACTGGAGAGTTGGGCTGATTCCAACAGGATGAGGTTCAACACGGCCAAGTGCCGGGTCCTGCACTTTGGCCACAACAACCCCATGGGGAGCTCCAGGCTGGGCACAGAGTGTCTGAGAGCAGCCAGACAGAGAGGGACCTGGGAGTCTGGATTGACAGGAAGCTGAACATGAGCCAACAGTGTGCCCAGGTGGCCAAGAAGGCCAATGGCATCCTGGCCTGGATCAGGAACAGTGTGGCCAGCAGGTCCAAGGAGGTGATTCTGCCCCTGTACTCAGCGCTGGTGAGGCCACACCTCGAGTACTGTGTCCAGTTCTGGGCCCCTCAGTTCAGGAAGGATATCGAGGTCCTGGAGCAGGTCCAAAGGAGGGCAACCAGGCTGGTGAAGGGACTCAAGCACAGATCCTATGAGGAGAGGCTGAGGGAGCTGGGGTTGTTCAGCCTGGAGAAGAGGAGGCTCATGAGCCTCATAACTCTCTACAACTCCTTGAAAGGAGGGTGTAGCCAGGGGGGGTTTGGTCTCTTCTCCCAGGCAGCTACCAGCAAGACAAGAGGACACGGTCTTAAGTTGTGCCGGAGGATGTTTAGTTTGGATATTAGAAAGAATTTCTTCACCGAGAGGGTGATCAGGCATTGGAATGGGCTGCCCAGGGAAGTAGTGGATTCTCTGTCCCTGGAGATATTTAAAAAGAGACTGGATGTGGCACTCAGTGCCATGGTCTGGTAACTGCAGCGGTAGTGGATCAAGGGTTGGACTTGATGATCTCTGAGGTCCCTTCCAACCCAGCCGATTCTATGATTCTAAAATTCATGTTTGTATCTAACTATTTCTTTCGATTATACAGTAGCAAATTTGTTTGTGATGATCCATGCTTACAGACACAAAGATGAAGTTAAAGACTTAGCGTATTTCCCTTGTTTAGGTATTTAAAATAGGAAGCTAGCCATCTTGGACTTCTTCCATAACTACTAAGAAGAAAAAGACTCTCCTAGTGGGTGATTCAGATCAAATGTCTCATTCTCCAATTTGTTCTTTGGAAAAGGATTATTCTGTGCCCTAGTTAGTCAGAGCACTTAGGGGGAAATGATCAGTACTGTTTATTTAACACCTTGCTCCATGCAGGGTACACAAGGCCTTTGATTCTCTTGGTCTGTGGTAGGTTAAGCCCACACAAACTCTGCAGTCACAAATTTTCATTAACCTCTTGCCACATCGTCCTTCCTTAAGCAGAGTGGAGGAAGAAGACTGGAGTCTGTCAGTAGATAGTGAAGTCCAAAAAGGCCTTCTTCTTGTTTTAAGAACAGGATCTACATTCTGAATTATCTTCAAGACAGGAGTTAGCCTTGTCAGGGCCTTGCTCTGTTTCATTAGAATCCTGTATATTTACTCAAATCATGTCATATCACGTCCTACTTCTTTCCTATTTAGCTAAACGGTAACAGCAGCTTCTCACCCTATTTTCCCTCCCTCTACTGTTACCTTTGTTCTTTTCTAAAATATGTGGCATATGTAACACACATGAGATACAATGAAGAGACAGGACATCCATCCCCCCAGATTCAGCAGAGTCTACATGGCTTATGAAGCAGAATTTAGATATCTGCTCTCACATGAGAAAACTCTTACAGTGTGATTAGATACCTGAAATGCTTTAGGTATATATTGTCTCAAGTGAAATCTACACCTAAAGTTTCTGTATATACCATTACCAAGATGATCATTATCTACCTGTAAAATAACATCACTAGGTATGGAGGACATAAGGAAGCAAAACTCATTTGACTTTCACTGAACTAAGAGCAATATGGTCACACTTCTGTGAAACTGATATGCAAATAGGAGATGTCATGGCATGAGTCTGATATCTCCTTGTTTGACTCATTTGTCTCTGCAAGGGTACTGGAAAAATCACTCTGAATACATTGTTTCTTGGAAGATGTAGAGACACGATGTGTTCAGAGGCTTTCTTTTAAAATATCAACTAGAAATTTTGTCTATTTAAAAAAAGTTAGGCACTGTTCTGCTTTATAGTTAAATATAAACTAGTTCAACATTTTTGAAAGTGCTTCTGGTGTTTTTAAGCACTTTCATAAAGAAAAGGTTCTGATCTCCCCACTCCACTCTCTGATGAATTAACATCTAATTCTCAGCCACTTATACTTCAGTACTGTGAAACTGTAGGACTACAGCCTCCATATCTCTTGTGTTGAATCTGACTCTGGAAGCAAATATCACTTTTGTTTTAAAGGCTGACTGATAGAAGCAGGGCCTTGAAGAGTCTTTGAGAACCTACCTGAGCCATTTCCCTGCTCAAAGGCCAGATCAGTAATGTCAGTAGCAACACACAAGAGACAGTTTTCTAATCTGGAGAACTTCCCATAACTTCACAATAAATCCAGTCTATTCTAGGGCTTAGCTATCATACAGCTCATCATTGTTCAACAGTGCTATAATGTCCATTATTTTTCATGTGAGATCCAATGCCCAGGGACAACAGGTTATATTTTTCTTCTTCCCATTTTACACTTGAAGGCTGCTGCTCTGATTTCCATTACTCCTCACCAAGATGGACACTCCCAGATTTCTTGATGTTTGCTACCAAGTCATGTCTTTTAGTCATCCAGTTATTCTTCCTGCTCTACTCTGGATTTTCCTCAGTTGCTCCCCAGTTCTTTCATGAGCATGATATGGCTATTTTTATGTGCAACTAAGAGAAAGAAAAAAAAGAGCAAAACAGTAACAAAACAATGCACCATTGATTTGTATCTCCTTCCCTGGTATTTGGTGGCATAGCAGAAAAACTAGGAAAAGAAAATTACTGAGTCCTGACACTGACTTGAACTGCTTCTGCCACGTGGCTCCTTGCATATTGAGAGACTTTGTGTATAGGAACAACACAGTCCAAGTTTCCAAAAGTACTAAGAAATAAGCACTAAAAAGCAGTATGATATTCACTCACAGAATTACTGACTTTGTTGAGTTCAGGAGCCGACAGTGAGTAGAGGAGTGGTTTCTTTTTTCACTTTTTTTGCCTGTGGCAAAACATTCCTCTATTAATTCATTGCTGTTTATAAAGACGTTTGACTTCCTGAGATGAAAGGCATGACATAAGTGCTTGGTATTAGATGCTTATTAATTATTTTTATTCCTTAGTACTTTTCAGGCCATGGACTTATTATAGGCCTCATAAAGTTTAGCACTTCAGCCTTTGTACTTAGGAAAAAAAAAAAGAAAAAGAAAAAGTTCAGTCTCTGTAACATAACAGGGTTCTCTACTATGCATTCCTCAGAGAATTTATATCTAAAGGGACAAGTACAAGCAGTCACTAAAGAGATTTCTCAATGGAAAAAAGAGATTGGAACATTTTTAAGAAAGAGGTCACTGCTTGTCAGATTTTTCATTACTATAATTTGATGTGGTTTCACTGATTTTATTTGGGCAGTCTCTGGTTAGCATTTTTAAATTCAAGCTCTAAGTTAATAAGCCTTTCCATAGTACTCTTAATAAACCTTTATCTGGGGCCTTGAAATCTATTTTGTATGTATCATGGACAGGCAGTCAAAAAGACGAGATGTGCAGTAATCAAGTTTTGTGAATGCATTAAAAATCTGAGCCAGCACCTCAGTTCATTTAAATCAGCTGTTCTTCTTGGAAGTTAGTAAGGCTATATTGATATATGTCAACAGAGTTTATACAGCTGTCAATATTAGAAACTTAATTTATGCACCCAACCCAAGATTATGACAAAATAATCAGAGAAGTGATTAAAGCATATAATTACTTCAAAAATAATCTGTGACATTGTCACCTCCAAATAGCAGAATAGTTGCCATTCAACCTAATTGTCCATTTTCAGCTGATGAAAGTAATTTTTTCCCCTCATGTGATGTATTTGCTGTGACAGACACACAGGTTTCCTTGCTGTCTTAATCACTGAATTGATACTTGCTCCTCTTGTCCCTAGAACTTAGAATCATAGAATTAGCCGGGTTGGAAGGGACCTCAGAGATCATCTAGTCCAACCCTTGAACTTATTCATTTTGTTGTTGGCAAGAATTTTTCACATACAACCAGAGCTACTTCAGGTAGAATCTGCTTGCATTTGTAGACATCAGTGGCATTTTTCCATTTACTCATGAATCTTAACTCGGTCTCTGGACTTTGGAGAAGAGAAATCTTATTAGACACATGATATAATGCACAGTACTCTTAGTGCTCTTTGTTTTGCAATGCTGATATTTATTTTACATCCCACAGGGAAAACTGCAGCCAGTCTTGCCTGAGGAGGCTGCAAGATGACACTGTTCTTAGAAACCTTTCTTCCCATGCAAACTTTCTAGGTAAGGCTCTTCTCAGATGTGAAAAGCAAGTATAGGGTAAAGTGACCTCACAAAGACCTTGTTGTTAGCTTTGGCCATGCTTTTGCCCTGTTTTTATTTTGACAAAAAAAAACCCAACCCAAAAAACCCCCCAAACATTTAAAAAGCAACTACAACATCACTGTGCCCAGGGCACATGAAAAAGAGCCTCTAGCAAATGCCAAGAAGTTAAAAATTCAGTGGTGATGTGATGTTGTCAAACTGTATACATTTATCATAGAATCAGAGAACAGTATGGGATGGAAGGGACCTTAAGGAATCACCTATTTCTAACCTCTGCCATGGGCAAGGACACTTTCCACTTGACCGGGTTGCTCAAAGCCCCATCCAACCTGGCCTTGAACATTTCTAGGGAGGGAGCACCCATGACTTTCATGGGCACATTGCTCTGGTGTCTCACCACCCTCACAGTAAAGAATTTCTCTCTAATGTCTAGCCCAAATCTACCCTCTTTCAATTTGAAACCACCTCCTCCTCGTTCTGTCACTACATGCCCTTGTAAGAATTCCTTCCTCAGCTTTCCTGTAGTCCCCTTTCAGGTACTGGAAAGCTTGTATAAGGTCTCCTCAGTGCCATCTCTTCTCCAGGCTGACCAACCCCAACTCTCTATGCCTGTCTTCACAAGAGAGGTGCTCCAGTTCTCTGATCATCTTCATGGCCCTCCTCTGGAATTGTTCCAACAGCTCCAGAACTGGACCCAGTACTCCAGGTTGGTTCTCACAAGAGCAGAGTAGAGGAGGTGAATCACCTCTCTTGAACTGCTGGCCACACTTCTTTTGATTCAGCCCAGGATATGGTTCTATTTCTGGGCTCCAAGCACATATTTCTTGCTCATATTGAAGTTATCATCAACTAACATCACCAAGTTCTCCTCAGGATGACTCTCAATCCATTCTCCACCTAGTCTTTAATTGTGCTTGAGGTTGCCCCGATGTAGGTTCAGGACCTTGTATTTGAACTTATTTTTACTTCATTAAGCTGGCATGGACATATCTATCAAACCTGTCAGGGTAAAAAATTAATCTCAGTATTTTATATAAAAGTTTTCAAGTTAACAGTACCATGATTGTACCTGTAGACTGCAATCTACTGGGGCCAGTCTGGATGCCTGGAGGATGAGGACACTGTCCCATGATACAACTGGGAATCCAGGCTGCCTGCCCCCTTTCTTGCACCAACTCTCTGGGCACTGACTCAGATTCTGCTTTGTCATCGTCCTGGATCCCTATGTCCTCATAGAGAATCAGAGATCCTCTCCTCACATATGTCTCCATGCTGCTTTTTGTGCATGTGAGGATGGTTTCAGAAAAGTTAAAAGAAATGTCCTGGTTGGGTCTCTGTGTAGATTCAAAAATGGTTTTCTAGGTTTTACTACCTAGCAAGTTCCTCTCATTTTCTTTCCTGTGTTTTGTGTACAATTTATAGACTATGTACTGTAGTCTTTACTCATACAAGTAATCCTTAAGCTCTTCAACATGTGACTTTTGCTGAAGATATTCCTCTATGCATACAATATCAGTATTTCATTCTTTTTCTCCATTTAACTACCTTCATCAAAATACTCAGGCTGGAGAGGTGTCAGGGTTTATTTCTGTATGAACATCAGTCTACTCAAATACAGAAGCTACAGCAACAGGTTTTAAAGTACAATTTTCCAATTTAAACCAACACCAAATCTGACTGCAAGCCATAAGAAACTAATAAAGAAAAAAGAAAAAAAGAAAAATAATAATAATAATTAAAAAAAAAAAAAAAAACACTAGAAGCTCTATTTTTCTCTAATTTTCTGGGGAAAAAAAAGTCAAGGCAATTGTCTGTGGCAGTGAACAAAATTTCCTTCAGGGCAAAGCCACAAGACATTCACAGTGGAGCCAGATTATAGACAAGCCACAAGTTAATGTGAGAGGACAGTAATCTCATTGATTTTAGCTGGTGATTTGTAAAGACAGTTAAATAATACTCATCTATGTTTCATGATCAATTTCATATAAAGTTCCAAGTTAAACTTAGCTACTAAAGACAGCAGCCTTCAGCTGCAGACTATTTTGGTTTTGTTTCCTTTAAATCAAGTAATAATTAAAACCAGAAGGACTATGCTAAAGGAAAGATAAACAAATGAATGAATGTATGAAAATTATGATGTGAAAGTTTTGGGTGTTTCTTCAACTCTCTTGCTATGATGGTGTTTTCCCTGTACTATAAAATAGGATCACACACTTTTTCTTAAAAGCACTCAGAAACTCTTAAGTCTGTAAGTACCTCTTTGACCATTGTTTAACTTGAGCAGCCACTCTGTTGACCTAAAAGACAGATTGCAGGATAATGAATTATAATAACTGTGGTGAGTCAATGCACAGAGAGACCTGGTTTTGTTTTCCCACTGTTTTAAATTAAAAGTAGTGCCACTGAAGTGTCACCCAGTGCCTATCCTAGCCTACAAAGAATTATCAGTGATGAAATGTACCACAAATTAAAGAATCCATCACATCTTACTATTTTGTCTGAATTATTTTACTCTCAGAAATTGTTTCTAGATTATATTTATAAGAAGCTTTGGTATGCTATATTCAAATTGAGGACACAAACCTTAGATAAGAAAATAGTAAAAAGTCCATCACACACAGTCAGTTTGAATGTTAAAGCTAAATCTGACATTCCATCCTTCAGATTACACACAATTTAACATGGGGAACACAGGGGTTACATAAATATGAATATGCTTGGCTCAAAAGGGCAACTCAGAGAAAAATTTGGACAGACACATCTTCTTTCATGGAAGTTTCAAGACGCTTTGAGAAATATTTTACATTCAAAATGTTCTTTCTACAATTTTTATTACTTTGGACAGAGACATAAAAATATTGAGGCCATCATAAGAAAATTTTGAAAATTGAAAACATGTTTTAAAAGATTCTCAGAAAGAAAGATTTAAAATATTACCTTCATTAATCAGTACATTGAGTAAAGGAGTAGCATTTCTTATTATGAAAACAAGCTGAAAACCAAGCTTTTTTTTTTTTTTTATTAATAGGAAACCTGTGTCTAGCTTATGGGTACTCATGAAATATTAAGGAAGTATTTACATTAGCAAATATATGCACCAATAATAAATAAACATCAAAATAGTTCCATGGAATGGGGCAGATTTCAGGTGTTCATTGTCCACATGGTTTTTACCTGAAGTGTACTAATTTATGCAACATTTGAGAGACACCGCAGAAGAATGTTTTTCAGTTGATTTTTTTAACTGAAAAGTAATAATACAACTCAGAGTTTCAAACCATTTTTGGAACTAGTTTGTTTTTTTCATCTTTTCTGTGCTTCCTTCTTCTGAAGAACACATGGAAACTTCCAGTGAAGTAAGAAAATTCCAAGGTTCCTCTAACAATCTTAACTGACGTCATGTCCAGAGATGGGAGGAAGTCTTCCTAAATTTTTTTCACTGTCAATCATTTTGGCTGTTGATTAATATAGATATTATGAGAATTTTAGTTCCAAATATTTAAAACCTGAAAAAAAAAAAAAAATCTAGCTTTCATTCATTCAAAGTTCCCAGATCTGTGGTTATGACAGTAGTGGTTTAGTTGTTTTGAAACTTGGGACTTACTGGTAACTGCATAATCCACAGCAATGCCTCTCACCACTGTGCTGCAGGATGTTAAATATTTATAATCTGAAATTAAATTATTTGCAAAGCCAAATATGTTTACAGTCTATTGCACTGAACAGAGCCTTGGAGGGAACAAGACCCTAGAAATGGTGCGTGAAACAAAGATGAATGTCATCCAGAATAATATTGTTCCCAAGCGTCACAGAAGCATCACTGTTCTGACACTTTCCAAATGAATGCATATAAAGGAAAGAATGCAAGTGATAAAAAGTATAAAAAGTAAGAATGTGTGGCCAAAAGAGCCCAAACTCAACAAATTCAATGACCACAACCTCATCTTCCTCTCTACCTGTACTGTGAATGTAAAGTGAAAGAGTTCTGACTTCACCTGTTTTCAACCCAGTTAGGAAGGTATCAACAGGGAAAGATGTAGAAATTAAGGTTTTACATAACTATGCAAGGACAAAACTACTAAGAAACAACATTTGTTCATTTGTTCGTGATGTTTCAATCATGGAGTAACTCTTAAATTTTGAGGGGCTCTCCACTTATGTAGCACAACTTACCAAGAGGACTCTAGTGAGAGGAGTTAATTTTCTTCCTATTAGCTGCTCCAGTGCTGTGTTTTGGATTTAGTATGAGAAAAAATTTGGTAACTCACTGATGGTTTAGTTGTTGCAGAAATGCCAGGAAAATTATTGCAAAGCTTCTCTCTTGCTTTAAGTGACCTGCCATTATGTTATCCTTTGTTAAGACACTCTAGCATTTAAAAAATACAGAATTGCTGGGGCCTCAAAGTAACTTCCTTTACTTACCGTATCCAATTTCTCTTCTCATCATCTCTTCTCTTCAATGCTCAGGACCTTTCTTCAGGGTTAAGAATGGGAGCACTCACCCTTTACTGGGCTTGTCGAAGATGGGTATTTTGTTACAATCCAGTTGGTAGGGTAAAATGAAGGGTCAACATGATTCAGGCAACAGACATAACAAGCAATGTAGGCCAAAACACAATAGCATCTATCTGTGATGGCTGTGACTTCGGCCATTAGATAAAGTTTTAGATGAAAAACCCACAAGCATACCTTACTATATGTGTGGTTCATGAGTGGCCATCAGTTATGGCTGGCAGCTCAAGCACATATAAAACACAAATATGTCTGCCTCAGAACCAGTGATTGAGTGGATCACTTCCAACACAGCCACAGATTCTTCACCATTCTTGTTATACCCTTATCCCAATTGTCCTCCTCTGTGCTGTCAAATAAATTTTCTCACACCAATGCTCACAGTAGTGATGATGGGGTATTGATTGTAGAGTATGTATTGTCTGTGCTTCTGACAGGATCCTGTCACCTACAGAATCAGTCTGAAAAAAGTCCTCAGGTATTTGTAACTCCAGGTTCCATCCCTAGCTGTCTGATTTGACATGCTACTACAGTCACTTTTTTTTTTTTTTAATCATTGAATCAAAAGGATGTCTTTTCTGTCTTGCAACTGGCTGACCGTGTTGTCAGAACCTATTAAATGTTAATAGTTGGCAAGTGTGAAAGTTAAGATCTGTGTGCAGATAATCTCACTTCAAAGGTAATGAATTTCCACTTAAACTTGTATTAAAGTGGAAATTTAGTACAGCAAAACACAAGGAAGACAAAAGTCATCTTGCAAACAATATTGTTAATGATTCATACAAGAGAGGTGCTAGTTTTATGAAATTGTTTTAAGCAGTAGTACATCTGGCATCACAAAGAGAAGCAGATCACATTTAATCCTCAGCTACAATTTAATAAGACAGTGAGTCAGAAAAGTTTGCACAATGTGAGGGGTTTTTTAGAAATTCCTAAGCATCTGCCTCCCTGGCTCATTATAGCATCCAAAAAACTGTTTAAAGTTGCAACGACAAAAGACTTCCATAGTGTTTTAAAGCTATATAGTTTTTCTCTGCTAAGTGGAAGATACTTTCTGAAAATTTAATGGCAAATTAAAAGTAAAATTTGCATCTCACTGTGGAACACTAAACATTATTATCCAAGTTGAGGGAAAGAAGATGAAAATAACATGCATATAATAATTTCTGTTCTTAAGTGCTTAAGAAGTCCAGTATGTAACATTTTAGCAATAAAAAAATAATCATGTGATTCTGGAGCACAAAAAGTGGTTTCATCTGTGCTTTTAGTCTTCTGTATGTTGTAAACCTTTTTCTCATGGAACTGAGAAAATTACTTAATATTTTCTGGCTGACCAAAGTGCCCTACAAACCCTGCTGAGCAGTTGCCTTCCTGGCACTAGGCACTCTTCCAATGGTAAGTGTGAAAAAACCACAGATATTTGTTGATCCAGCACCCATGGTTATAGCTAGAACTGTTCCAAATATGTTGGCAAAACCTTTTCTGGCAGCTTGACTGAAGAAGAAGCAGCATTTACTTATGAAAATATAAGCATTCCCATGGCATTTAAAAGCTAGACAAAACCCCTCCATTTTCCAGATCCTTTAAGTAACATCCAAATTTGGTGGCTGAATTTTCTAGCTGTGTTTCATTTCACAAGATTTTTAAGGTCTCTTGGTACAGACTGTACCTTACTGCATGTCGCTGTCTAACACATAACCAGTCACTGCTAGGTATCTTGGCATCCCTTGTGTTAAAGAAACATCTCCAGGAATGTATTAATTCATCCCATGGAAATGGGATGAGCTGCCTTTTTAGGCATCCTCTCCATCAGCTGCCAAAGAAGTCTTGGCAGCCAGTGTGCCCTAAATGCCATAGTTATATGTCTGAAGTTATGTGAGAGGACTGCAAGTCTGACTGATTCTACTGAGTATTTTTGGAAACGAGCATTTGCCATCAACCAAACAAAACAATGGATAGTTTCTAAGAAAGTTGATGTTTTTCCGTCTGGATAAAAGAGGACTCTGGGGAGACTCTGGGGAGTCCCCCTTCTAGTACCCAAAGGGGGACTACAGGAAAGCTGGGGAGGGACTTTTTAGAAAGGCATGTAGTGATAGGCCAAGTGGGAATGGTTTTAGACTACAAGATGGTAGATTCAGGTTAGACGTTAGGAAGAAATTCTTCATTGTGAGGGTATTGAGACACTGGAACAGGTTGCCCAGAGAAGCTGTGGATCCCTCATCCCTGGAAGTGTTTCAAGGCCAGGCTGGATGGGGCTTTGAGCAACCTGGTCAAGTAGAAGGTGTCTGTGCCCATAGCAGGGGAGCTGGAACTAAATGGTCCTTAAAAAAATCCCTTCCAACCCAAATTATTCTATGATTCTTACTTGTCAATTTTCAGAGGCTTTGTTCTGTCAGATTAAAAATTCACTGAGAGACTGAAACAAATTTTGAACCATGGAGTGACAGTTATTTATGGAAATTATACTTAGCTGTCATCAGCAGGCATAATAAGCAGGCAGAAGATAGGTCATGTTGACCCTGAAGGTCTGAGTGACTTGATAAAGGCAGATGACACGAGCCACAAAAAGACTACAGCAGAACCAAGCATTTATGTACATTCTATGAAATCATGGTGTCTTCTCCTGAATTGTAGCATCTCTACCACAGTCCTTCTTTTCCCTAAATTTTTTTTCCCTAAGAATTAAATAAATTCTCTCCTTCTCTTGTACTAATTTAAGCACTTAGCATCCAGAGTAATTCAAATTGGTTTCTGAAAACAGGGAAGTACAATACTGTACTCATTAATCATTCCATCAACCACCCCTCCGTTTTTACTAGAAGCTGTCAGTTCTTACTAAAAACTGCCAACAAATAAGCCAGTTGCACTCGCTGACTCAGGTATAAATGGACTATTGGCAAAGGGAGGCATTAGTTTCAAAACTCTGACAGTGCTTTGATTGTGTTGGAAGGTTATCTGGGGTCATGTCTTGAAGCCTTTTTCACTGCTACTGAATTAAAAGAAACAGGTGCATGTGTAGTTCAAAAGGTTCAACTGTGTGTTTATGAAATGTTGGTGTCCATTTCACTAATGATTCCTGGGGTTATTTTACCAAGGATATTGACAGCTGTAAGTCAAAGGGACTTAAAGAGCAAGTAAAGATGGAAACCTTCATGGAAGGGTTCTAAAATGGAGTAGGTAAAGAGTTCTTATTTGAGAATGTTCTCAAAGTGTACAACAAATATAGCTCACTGAATTTTTTCAAATGCCAGTTTTGCTTTAGCCTGTTGAAGGTGTTGCATATCAGGTCCTCTTTTTGTGGTCATATGCTAAACTGTCTGGGCAATACCAAGAACTGAGGGAGAGTACAAGCATTTGGACATTTTAGGAGATTTTTTGGGAAGCGCAAAGCTGCAGCTCTGGACCATCAGTAGTTTTCTAGCTTCCATGGGGTTGAGTTTTGCTGAGATGTGTGATTTGAACTGCAAGCAAACTTAATCGCGCATTTATAAAGAGCTGGAGATTTTGTCACTGATCAGTTTGTTCAATTTGTTTCTATTGCTCTCTTCCTTTTTTTTTTTTTTTTTTGTTTTTAAATCAGAAAGGAATACTATTCTTCATAACTAGCAAAAATTTGTGCATCTGGAACATGCACAGCCTTCATGGTAGAGAATATGTAGCAGCCTCCATTCTAGAGTTGACTTGGTAGATGGAAGGATTAGTTTAAAGTAGTAAGTGATGTTACCAACCTCAAACTTAGCTAATTCCAAAAAGAATATATGATCTTATTAAAGCATTATGCCTAAACACAAGCAAGGTTAAATTTCGGTTACAACTGCTACCTTTTTGTCAGAGCAATATACAGTAATTAGTGGATAATTCTAAATTTGAATTATTGTCTTTTTTCCAACTTACATCTCTTTGACCATATTAGATAAAGATTGATTCTGATCTTATACATTGGACCAATATAATTAGACTACTGTTTGTCAAGACATGTAATTTTTTGTGGAACTCATGAAGGAAAAACAGAATCATTATTCCAAACTATTTTTTTTTAAGCTGATGTGTTCTCTTCCTCTACTTTTATGTTGTTTCAGTATTAGTGTGATTTTACTGATGTCTTTAGAGCCGTACTGTATTAGACTCCATGGCAGAGTGAAGAATTAGTACTAGGAAAACATCTTTCAGATTTACAGAATTAGCATCTCAAAGACAGGAAAATTTCAATTAGCAGTCCTTCAAATGAGGGCGGTCAGAATCCAGTTAACTCTTTGAAGACAGGTAAATGAATAAATAGAGTGGAAATGTTAGGTTTTCAGGGCAGATGAGAGTAAATTTGAGACCTGAAATAAGTATACAAAAAGATTTTTCTGATGTATCAATAATAAGAAGTGATGAAAAGTAACAAATAAATTTTAAATCCTTGGGGTAAAGAAATTGATAGACCTGTAAAAATACGAGGTCAGCCCTCTGCTTAGCCCAGTTACGTTTAATTGAAGATGCTTGAATATACACCAGTGGGTGTCAAAGGGTCAAAAGTAAAGCAGTTGTGTTAGAGCAGGTCATATTTACCAAGGTAAAGGGAAAGAAAATTTCTTCAAGAAAGGGAACACTAAATCAACCATAATAAAATAATCAAATTTGACCTAGTGCAAACATGGGTAAAGGGGAGAGAAATGTCTCATTAATAATCTAATTATAAACTAAAGTTAAGAACCATGAATGGTACAATCAGGAGTTCTGATTAATGACTAAAGAAATGGATTCTTTTTGTAATAAATAATATTTTCTGTCTTTTCAGAGTTAAAATGTAAGGAAGAAGTATTTAAAGAGTATTGGGTTTAAAATAGTAAAAGTGAGCAGCCTGGAAAATAAAAGAAAATCTCTTTTCTAACACTTCATATACTACCAAGAGGCCTGATTTCCCAGATGCATATGGCCATGAGTATGAGATACTACTATGTAGGGGCATATTTAAGTCATCAATGAAATTACCTCTAGTAGTCAAATCCATAATGGAAATAAACGAGAGACTGAACCCTTGGGTCATAGCTTTACAGAGATTTATGGGTGCATTTAACTTTATGTGCATGAATAATTCTATTGATTTCTTTGAGACTGTCTACATGTGTAAAATGAAGCGCAGCTTTAAATCTTTTCTGAATTGTATCTTTAAATTATTTTCTTCTCAATCGATGCACCAGTTTGCAACAGTAGCCTGTTCCTCATCCACATTAAGTCCTTAATAATTTGACAGCAGCTGGAGTAATTTCTGTATTTCTGTAGGACTCTTAGTTCACTTTTGATACCTGAATTAGTGAAGATACATCTTGCTTGGAGAGCATCACATGAAGTGGATTTATTCCATCTGCTCAAGTGCCTTTAGGGATCTGGTGTGTGAAATTGATGCTTGAGATATGTGACTGAGAAAGTGTAATCCCAACAAACCAGCAAGACCTGTGCCACAAGCATAAAGCAGGAGGTAGGGAAACAATGGAAAATAGACAACAGCAGAAAACCTGGCTTACTTTCACCATGCTAATGCTTCTTGATTTTCATGCATATCTGGAATCAATGAGGGGATCCCACAAAAGAGGCAGCCCATAAAAAGTCAACATGGTAGATCTCAGGGCTACACAAAATATTTGCTTTATTTCTCTGAATTTTTATTGGAAAAGGAGAGAGGGAATGGTGATAGAGTCAGCGCTCTGTTCTTCTATGTTCTTACATGTGAAGAAGATCCTTTGGTTTACATACGAGGCACTGAGGGGGATTAAAGAGAAATCCAGAGTGAATGAAGATGTAAGGACTGATCTGTGAACATGTATACTTCAATATGAAAGAAAAGAAAACTAGGAGATGGTTAAGAACAGGCCCAGTCATTCTCTGATTTTCTTTAAAAATTGGAAGCCTCCAAAACAGAAGCAGAAGCTGATGGATACCAAAAAACACTGTTATCCCAGAAGGATGCCTACTGAAATTCAGCCTATTTAATCAGGCTTCACATGTGTGGTAAACCGTCTTGAGCATTGTCCTGAACAGACCTCAAGCATTATCCTAATAAAGCTGTGGGGCTTTTTTTAGGCAATAAACTTCCTGGTTAATTGATATATCACTTAACAAAGTGCTTTTACCTGGTGTTAGTTAAACTAAGTAATAGGCACATCAATCTAGAAAACACATACATGTACACAGCAGAGGCTGAAAATCTGAAAGGTTTTTCCTTGTTTTAATAACAAGAGGACCCCGGATATATGCATACACTGATGCACTGATTTAGGTTGATACAGGTTTTGATGATACACAAACCACATTTGGAGGAGTTCAACACTTCAGTGTCACTGGAGAATTTTATCTGACATTATAAAATTTTATTCTTTTTGAGTTAGTTTTTCAGATGAAGCCCAAAGGTAAAGCTCCTTTACTTAAATTCATCATACATCTTAGTGTGTAACTGTCATAGGAAATCATCAAGCAAAGTCATAAAAACTTCTACAAGGATGTATAAGCACAAAACCAAGATGGGTTTATGAGTAATTCATTATCATCTGAATTCCTCATTTCTACTGATGATAAAATTGCATTAACATTTCCAGGACTTCATTTCTTATCAAAACCAGAAATTCTGACCACACCAGTCTTTGTAGGACTAGCTGACTCTTTCATTTCAGAACCAATGGTTTAAATCTTATACATTCGATAGTTTAAGTCTAAATTATTCTCATCTCAGCCATCATATCAATACACCAATTCCAGTCTTTATTTAAAGTATGCAGTGTACATCAGGTCTGCTTTTGTAGTGACATCAGTAATTGAAGCAAACCTTGCAGGGATGGATAATCTTTTTATTAGATAAAGCAATAAAACTAGAGAAAAAGGATAAAGCTGAATAATCACAAGCTGTCATTATTAGATTTCCAAAGGACTTTCCTGATGTCCAAGCACTTTGACTCACATTTGTTCTTTCTCCAAAGTTCTTTTTTGCAGAAAAAGCTACATATACTCATGCCTTGTATTCATTTTTGTCTGAAGTATTTGGGTCAAAAAAAAACCAAAAAAACCCCATACAACCAAAAACCAGAAAAATCAAGCAAGTAAAGAAACACACAGCAAGAAAGCTACTTAATATTACTATCGATTCTCTAGCATTCTTATATTGTATACAAGAAAAAAAGTTTATTATAAAAAATCTCACGGTAAAACTTACTTAGCCAGTTAGTTCTACAGATAGTTCTACAGAAAAAAAAAAAAATAAAATCTCTTTCTCTGAGCATTAAGCAGACTAATAGACAACATGCAATAAGATTATACTTGTTCTAAATTCTGTTCCATGTGATCTTGTGTAACCTGACCCGTACCAATGGACCCCATCTTACGCAGTGTGGAAATGAGTGCAGAACTCAGCCCACATTGTCACAAAATGTGGTGAATTGATGACAAAAAAAAAAATCTTCCAAAAAAAAAAAAATCTTTCTAAGTTAACGGAGGAAAAATGTAACTAATTGAACTTTACTGCATAATCTTGGATTCTATTCAATATTGGAATAACTGGAATTTAAAAAGTAATGAGGAAAACATAATCAATAATACGTAAGGGGATCTGACCTGAAATGCAATTTGCATAAAACAGCCTGTTAATAAGTTTGATTGTTTGGTTGGTTTGGTTTTTGTTTTTTATTATTATTTAGGAAAAAAATAGAGTAACTAGATTACTTCTATTTGATTTTTTTTTTTTGTTTTACTACTAGTATATTAAAAAAGTTCTGATTTATTTTTAAATGACATTAAGGGTTTCCCTTGCCAGCTGTTCACCCCAGAAAACAAAAAAATATATTTGCATAATATCTTGCTCCTCTCTAGTGTACAATTTACCAGAAGAATAGATCAGGAAAGCAGGAATAACTTATGTTTCGAATGCATCCTTTAATCCCACTCACTAATTTCAGTATGTTATTTTTCACAGAAGAAAGTAAAAAAACACATTGCATAGGACATAGATTTAATCTGCTCTACTAAACAAAACAACCTTAAACTGATGCCCCAGAATTGGTTCAAAGACCAAGTGCCAGGGCCTGGCTCTGTGTCCATGTGCCTCAACTTTCTTCCTCTCTGAAACTGAGTGGCTGCATCTGACATGCCTGTTGGGTTCAGGTTTTGGGCTTCCCTGAACCACACCAGGAATAACTGCCCCGAGGTCCAGGGGTGCTAGAGGGTATACTTACAATTAACACTCACTGTAGATGTCTGTGAGCTAGTGTTTGAGTCTGCTTACTTACAGAAAAAGATAAAAAATACGTGTTGTAGATCAGGGTGCATAAAAAAAAATGCTCCTTTTAAAAATGTATCCTCAAGATTCAGACATCATACCATTTAGTTCAACCCAGAATGATTTATTTTTTTAATAGAAAAAAGACGATATCTGAAGTTGATGGTCATAGAGTACTACTAAACATTGTGTTCAAACAAAAGTACCAATAACGGAAAAGAAGAAATGAAAATACTTTCCAGTGGGAAAAAAATGGGCTAAAAGCAAACTTTTCAGACAGGTTAAACTGTGGTTCCTCTTAAGAGTCCTGCTCTGGCACAGCCATAGCACTTTCAAAAGAGCAACTGAAGGTTTTCCCTGCCAACATCCTCTGGATCCATCCAGATCTACCTCTGGACATTGGAGAGCTGGGTGCCTTGAAAGAGAAGGACAAGAAGGAAGAGTATAGGATGTATTCTTACTACTCATATTGCCTGTATATGTGGATTACAGTCAAAAACAAGGAGAGAAAGAATTTAGATTTTTAAGGTAAAAGGCCTAATAAAACACAGCTCTGACAGCAAATATGTAGGAAAAGATTTACCGTGTGAAAAAGGAAGTCCTTAGTTCTTGCCAGGAGAGAGGTGAATAAGACTTTTTGGGAGTTTTCAGTTCACAAGGATTAGCTTGTAACTATTTTATGGTCTGTGAGTTTATCAGAACTGAAGTTTTGAAAGCAGAGAAAAGAGAACAAATTGGCACTTGTAACAGATCAGCTACTGTGAGAGATCTGGGGGGGGGTTATTTTAGGATATTACTCTACATAAAATAGTTTTCCATCTTGTAAGTATTTAGTGTTACAGAGATGTAAATGCTAATTAAGTTATGTTTATTAACATAATTCAGTGTCCTGGGTTTATTATGGAGTTCCCTGTGCCTCATTTAGATGATCAAATTATAAGTAATTTAATTACTCTGAAAGATACTGTAGGATGGTTTCTGGGAGTTGTTCCCCATTTGTAACAATGCAAATGATGATTTTCACTTTGTTTCTGCCATGCAGGTAAATGAAAGAGCTTCTCTTTCATTATAATACATTGATTTTTCCAGTCACATTTCTGAAGACTTTTTCTCTTTGACTTGCATGAACTTGCCTGAAGTGATTTCCACATAATAACATTAGTACCATAAAAATATTTGTAAACATTTAGAGGGATGAACCTAATAAATAAAACACTTAACTTAAAAAATAAAGTACTTGGAATTTCACTATCTATTTACAGGAGAGGTATGATAGAAATTACTATAATTTTCAAACACAATATCTCCAAAAGGTTTGAGACTTATGGCATGCAGAGACATACACCCCTTATACTTTTCTCATTGCTGAGGCAAGGAAACAGCAATCTGTCCTTTTTTTCTGTGGTTTGAAAGCAAGAGAGGCAGGTGTAGACAGCAGGAATCATTTTTCTGGCATGCCATAGAAAGACAGGTGATGCAGCAGCAGGAAACATTTATCTTCTCCAGCTCAGTAAAGGAGGATGGGGCAGTCTATGTTGTCTGCACAATGTGAAGGTCTTAAGCCTTTCTCTCTCCAAAACCAGCAAGGGAGGGGAAATCTTTCATTTCCTGTCTAACGCATAGAAGAAAGGGAAGTCCCCTACTTCCTAGCCTGCCAATGAGCCAAAAATTGAGTCCCACAGGAAGACTGGTTTGTCACTTTGTGCTGTTGGCAGAGGCTTGCAAGGCAGCTCGTCTGTTGCCACTGTCATGCTGCTATACAGAAGAGCTGCCAGAGAAGACACCTCACTTCTGGGCTGTTTAGTCCTTGGGAATAAGCTGGATGGGGTTTTCGGAGGGGCCAGAGTAGACTGTGGGAATGGGAAATATGATGGATTTGGGGGCAGGGAGAATGCAAAGCTGCTGGATTTTCTGGGAAAGTGTGCATGAAATCAATGGGCTGTTGTAGGGGGGAAGAAGGAAGAATTTGTAATTCATGTATTTGTTCTCTGATAGGGAAATCTAATACTGGTGGATTTGCTTTTGAGGAAAAAAAAATACTATTTGAGAAGAAAGTTACTGCATGACTAGAAAATGATTGAGGGAGCCCCGTTTTAAAAGAGCTGCCCTAGCCTGAATTAATGAACTAGGAACTGCTGTTGAAACAATGCAAGGAATTTCCAAAGGAAAGAAAGAGAGGACCTTGGAAAAGCAAGAAGGTAGGAAAAATTATCAATTTATTAATTAATTTAAAACAGACCAGAGATATGCTTGCTAGTTTATTTCCTCTCTTCCTTTTTTACAAAAAAACTTTTCCTCAGAAATAAATGTTTATATGGAAATAAATGCACCTATTACCCTGTCAGTTCTTTGGTTTGAAAGGGAGGGGATAAGGAGTGGACTGTGTTTACTTTTTGAAATAGAAAATACCTCAGAACTGAAAATCAACAAGTGGGCTTTCGTTCATTTTTCAGATACACGACCACAGAAAACATCTAGCCTGAGAACTCATAAATTTTCAGAGCCTTTTCCACAGTTTGCCCACAGTTTGGTTTGACCCCTGAGAGTCCCCAATAGCTCTAAATGAAGAGGCAAAAGTGACAGAAGTATGTGAATTACTTAAAATGCAAAACCTAAAAGTTCTGGCCAGCTCAAATTCTAACATGTCTGTTATTCTGAGTTATTGTCACTTGTATTTAGATCATAGTGTCATTGTAATGTCTTTGCTGTTGCTATAGAGTGAATTAGGAGAGGGGATTTCATTGATGACAGCTGCAATTAAGCATGAAATTTCAATTTTAATTTTACCCCTTTTCTCACTGTTCATAGGAGTTTTACCCAAATTCTGACCAATGGGAACCTTTTCCATGGTTTCATTTCCCACACAGATTCTCAAGAAGTTTTTTTATTGTCAGACCTTTTTGGTCCCATTTTTTTCTAGAAAGCCTAAGCAAAGCAATTTGCATTTTGTAGTAAGATATGTGATAGTGCACAGCCAGCAACAGACTTTCTGATTTGATTTTCTGTGGAAATAAGATTGATGTTAACAACCAGCTTTGATGTCTGTTATTGTCCTCTCTATTCATAATCTTGAAATCCTTTTCCAATTTCAGCTACATCGGACAGATAACTTCTGTTTTCAGAAATGCTAAGCTGCAAATTTCAATAAATTGCTGATAGGGACAGAAGATCCAAAGCAGTCTTTGCTGAGAAAAAAAAAAAAACCTGCAGCAATGGTTCAGAATATCAGAAACCAGAAGGGTGACAATAGAGCAATGCTAGTGCTCTGGTCAGAATTTCTTATTCAGAAGAGAGCTCAACCACAAAACCTGGAGCTTCAGAAAATCAGATTTCAGGTGTTCTGCTGACCATGGAACGATTTGTGTTCCTAGGAAAGAAGATGATTTGTGACTGAAGAATTTCTTGGTACATACAGACCTTATACCATTCTTTCATTTTAAGAGAATTAAAATTTTACTCTAAAAACTTAACAGGAAGTGAAGAAAACATATTTTCACTGAATTTTCTAGAGAAGACTGGAAATCCCATGCATCCATTCCTCTGTCTCTGAAGTCCTTCTAGTAATTCTTTTGCTTAATGATCACATAAGTTTTTCTTTTATTTTAGAATTATAAGCAAGAATTTATTGATTCCTTTTATCAAGTCAAAATTAAAATATTGCCAGAATGAAGTAATTTGCACCAGAGGTCACTTTAATATCACTATTTGAAATAAGAGGTTAGATACTCTGTTAATGACAACTTTGGAATAATAAAACTGCATCTACTTTTATATGGCAACATATTTTTTCTGTCTTTCCATCATTATAAAATGACGAACAATTACTCTTTCAGATCAGAGAATCTCACCTTTTGAAGTCAGAAATTGCTATTTTATCTATTCAAGAGTTCAAAGAAAAGACCTAATGAGAAGAAAAAGATGAAAAGGAGCAGTCTAGGGGACAAATACAAGGTGTGAAGCAACTTAATAGGCAGTAGCAGATATAAAAATTTGAATTATGATGCAGCAGATTCATCCTGCTGTAAATGAAGGAGTCCTCGTACAGTCTGTATAAATAGGGGTATGCTCTGTAAGGTACAGTATTCCTATGAGGTACAATATTTCTATCATTCTCCATAAAGTCTTATCTGGTATATTATGTCCAGCTAGGGGCAGATAACAGTTTGGGAAATATCTGTACCATTTGGCAAGAATCCAGAGGTGAACAACAAGAATTATTAGAGGTCCAGAAAACATGGCTTATGAGAAAAGGTGGAAAGAGTTGGGTTTGTTTAGTCTAGGAAAGGGAAGAATGTGGAGAGACATGATAATAGCCAGTATGAACAGGTCAAGACGTGATGTGTTTGAATTGCCTCAACAGAATTAGGGGGAGCATTAGCAAAAAAAAGAAAAAAAAAAAAAAATTGCTGGATTAGTTTGGTTCAGGAAGCCATGGAGTCTCTCACTGGAGATTTAAAGAGCATTTTAAATAAACATTTTCCCAGTGAGTTATAACACTGAGGTTTGCTCAAATTTAATCCTGCCTGGGGTGGGAGAATGGACAGGATGACCTCTTAAATTTTATGGCAGCCTACTTTATAATCTCAATTGCACTAGAGAGGGAGAGATTTTTTTACCATTGTTTAAAATAATAAATTTTAATCTTTTAGAATATTTTTTAAGTGAATGGGGTCTAATCCTCTGTTTCCTCACACAGAGTATTCCCACTTCCAGGTACCTAAGTGCATGAAAACCATCATTATCTTGATTGATTATTATCCCGACTGTTCATTTTTCTATACACTTTATGGTCAGAAAAAAGTTATTTTAAATGTTATGCTAGAGTTCTCCCTTCATAGCAGCTATAAACTGTGCAATATACATTTTCAAATATGTAGCCATGAACTATTCTATTAATATCTATCTTATTAAACTTTAAAGTAGATTTTTAAAGTCTGATGTATTTTTACTCAAGATATCAGCATCTGGAGTATATTCTAGCTTATACCTTTTAACATGAGAAGAATTCTCTTACTGTTTTTACTAATTTGTAGCTGTGCAAAATAAAGCTACAATTTCCGTTCCATATTTTCATTTTACATTTACTGACTTTTTATTCTGCTGCCTTCACTATGCTTCTGTATCATAGATCAAAAAACCCCCAAGGTTTCTTGTGCCAGTCCTATTTTGTCCATCCCTTCCCATTCACCTCTAAAATCCACAGACCTACTATTTCCAGTCTGTCTTGCAGATGTCCCTTTGTAAAAGATAAAATAGGTTTTTGACTTGACATCTTCCAAGCACCAGCATGGCACATGCAATGAGAGGAAGAGAAGGAGCTGAAAACAGCATCTTTGGAGCAGCAGAAGAATGGGTAGATGGCTTGAATTTCTGGACCATTTTAGGTAGCCAAGTACACCAGAATTACATAGAAGATAGCTTATGGCATTTTCTGGCATCTTAAACATCACAGCAACTATTAAGCTTTGTAAGACTCAGGTGGATGAAACATCATAATCTGCTTTGAACACTAGATTTCACCTTCATTGCTAGCTATGAAAAATTGAAATGAAATTTGAAGAGTACAGCTTAATAGTAGGACTGCTGTTACTAACACTTTGAGGAGAAGCAGAAGTCTTAATAGGAAATACAGTACCTTCTTAGTCTAGCAGGCATAGCTGGAAAAAAGCATAAAGATAAATGTAGATTTTGAAAGGTTTAAAATTATGCGATTTGGACAAATAATTTAGTTGAGCTGAGGTGAAAAGAAAAAAAATAGTTAAATTTTTTGGAGGACAGGGTTATTTTTCTATGTATGTGACACAGAGACAGATCATCATGTGAACGAGAAGCTATAAAACCAGCATCTGTATCAGGTCAGTGTGTTTTAGTATCTACTATAATAACAAATCTCAGTTTTCAAGATGTACATTTCAAAGACGTGCTTCCTTGCAAAATCACCTGTCAGCTTACAAATAAAACTACTGTTTAGTGAAAATGTTCTGTCAGTATTGGATTTTCCCATCCTTCATCTGTTGTTGAAATACTTATTCTGGTGCAAAAGAGTGGTTTATTTTTTTATTAGCTTTTAGTGTGGTGGATGAAGTTTCTCGTAGTTTACACGGAAAAATATAAGTTTCATGGATCCTGTGTTTTTGTTGTGACTTACTACTGATTACTGTGATGGTGGAAGTATTCACTAGGTTTAGAAATTAATGCTTAAATAACCCTTATTAGTGAAAACTAAGGTTCAAAGGAGACAAATCAGGGGGCTGAACATCCCCATATATTGTCCATCCCTCAATATATATTGCAATGGTAGGGCTGTCTCTTCTTATTTCTCATAATTTTGATGCTGTGCAATTTTTTTTCCTACATCTCTAGGACAAAACAAATGCTGAATACTCTAAGATGTTAATGAAAATGGAATTTCTTGTTTTCCAGGCAGCTCTAGTTGGTGCCTGTTGCCAGTTTTGGAAAAGATGCTCATACAACTTCAGGAAATTAATAGCAGGGAACAATCCTTCACTGGAAATTTATCCAACTGTATGCAATACACACACACGCGTATATGAAACCTGAAGACTTCTGTGATGTGCTGTTCACTAAAAGTCATTTTGCACATTGGGAACATTACAGACTCAAAGTATTTGCTTGTGCTAACCTGTCTTGATGTTGTTGCCTTGGGGTTTTGGTCAACCTTGAAAACAAATTTCATTGCCATTTATGAAAAAAGAAAGTAAACTACCATATTGTTAAAGTTCTCCAGCTGGCTATCAGTTCCCTACATAGAACTGCAAAATGACATCTCAATCATATTTTTATAAATTAAGAGCAGGTCTGTGATTCCAGTCTGGTAGGACTATGGGTATTTGCAATGGCCAGTTACTGTTGAAACCACTTAAAGAAATAAATGTTTGGATAAGGACCTGGAATGAACTCTTCCATTTTAAAAAAAACCAAAAAGCAATGCAAAATATTATTACACCAAGATATCCCCACCACTTCATCTGTTTGCTGCTAAATCTATATCCTTTCCTGGGATTCTTCACTGTAAATCTAAAACAGTATAAAGGAAAAACTGCTGTTCTCCCACTTAACCTATAGCAAGTATGCTTTGAGAACAGTTCTTCTCATCTGTTACATTCCAACCATATTTAGATGTTTTTATCAGAGCTGTGTGGTAGGAAGTGATCTAGGGGGTTTTGTAACACTGAAATATGAGGACATGAAAGCATGGCTTTGAATCCAGTATAATCCTGAACAAAAACTTCTCATTTAAGCAAATTCTTAAAAGCATACCTGTACACACCCTTCCTGAATTCATATTTAATGCCTCTGTCAACTGTAATTCTGCTTGCTATGGCAAATCTTGCTTCCTCAGGGAAAATCATAGCATAACAAGAAAACAGTATTCTGACATTATTCTCTACTATTCCCTTCAATTCTTCCAAACAGCATGAATGGAACAAATAAGAAAATGTATATACAGCACATAAATTAAAACAGTGTGTTTCAAGTCTTATCAGTTAATAAAGAAATACGCACAGGTGTACTTTTACACAAACCTAAATGGAGGCTCTGAAGCATTATACTACTTCAAAATTTAAGTTGTAAAAGAAATGCTTTACTTTATGTGGATTTCAGTAAAGTAAGTGACATGTTGTTTGATCTATTAAAGTGACATTGAGCCCACATGAAACATATTATCAGACTAAGTTACTAATTTTTACTTTAATATTATTTACTTTAATAATTTACTTTATATATTTACTTTTTATAATTTACTTTAATAATAATAATTATTATTATTATATACTTTAAATTTTTATTTTAATATTATCTCTCACACAAATTTATTTCTTTTATTTGCCTTTATGGTTTTTTTTCCTTTTTTTTTCTGTAAACAGTTTTCCCAGGCAGACAGGTTCCCAGTAAATGTGCTATTTATCACAGTATGTGTTTGCATGCTTCTTATTTTTAGTTTTAAGGAAAAAAGCTTCTTACTATGGCTATATTGGCTTTGGAGCTCTAACTTCATGCATACAGAACAAAATGTTCCAGTCTGTCAAGGAGCTTCAAACTGTTGCTCAAGTGCATTCTATTTAAAGTGAAGTTAATGCAGTCCTCTTTCCTACAGGTTTACATATGAAGCTTGATTCCCAGTGAAGATGGGTGGATTCCATCTGACCCCACGGACTTGTGTGTGTCTAAGAGGCATAGCAGTTCACTAACCATTTCCCCATGAATTACAGGGGATTAATTCTGGTCTCCATCTCTCTCTCTCCCAGCTCAGGCGGCTGGATACCGTGAGACCAATGTATCTGACCATTGAAGGCTGAAGCAAAGCAGGCATTTAGTACCTCATCCTTTTCCTCATCCTTTGTCACTACGTTCCCCACTACATCCAATAAAGGATGGAGATTTTCCATAGCCCTCCTTTTTCTCTTAATATATGTAAAGAAAGATTTTTAATTGCCTTTATGGCAGCAGCCAGATTGAGTTCTTGATGGGTTTTGGCACTTCTAATTTTCTCCCCACACAACATCCTTGTAGTCCTCCTGAGTTGCATGGCTCTTCTTCCAAAGTCCATAAACTCAACATCTTTTCCTGAGTTCCAACCAAAGCTCTCAGTTCAGTTAGGCCAGTCTGCTTCCCCATTGGGTTGCATTTTGGCACACAGGGATGTCCTGCTCCTGCTCCTTTAAGATTTCCCTTAAAGAATGTCAAACCTTCCTGGAGTTCTTTGTCTTTCAGACTGCCTCAAGGCATCCTCTCCAGTCTCCTAAACAGGCCAAAATCTGCCCTCTGGAAGTCCAAGATTCTGCTGGCCCACACTCTTTACTTCTCCAAGAATCTAAAATTATATCAATTCATGACCTCTTTGCCCAAGATGGCCTACAGCCACCACATCATCCAAAGTCCTTCTCTGTTCAGAATCAGCAGGTCCATTGGGGCATTTTCCCTAGCTAATTACCTCGCAAGATGCATCAGGATCCTTCACACACTCCAGGAACCACATACACTGTTGTCTCTCTGCTGCACTGGATTTCCAGCAGATATCTGGTAAGTTAATGACTTGATGAGGACATTAGTGCTGTTTGCAGCTGCATGGGTGCTCTCCACGTTGGTCTGTGTAGCCAATCATCAGTATATGTGTGCATGTGTGTATGTGTATGTCTGTCCATGTCAATGTATACCATGGCTATGTATGCATATGTGCCTAAGGGGAATACATGCTCAGCCTTACTACTGGCTGGATTTGGAGACATGGAGTTGTGACAGCCTTGCCTTTGTTGGGCTATCCCATTCAGGGCTTCCTAGCATACATTAGTGGATTTCTTTTTTTTTTTTTCAGAATGTGCTAGTTTCCATTTGTTTTCTTTTCATCTTTGGTTTCCCTTGGAAACAATGGATAATCTTTGTGTGCCTTTTACCCTTCTTCCTGGAAAATGATTCGATGGATGGCCCAGCCACTATTGTCAACATTTCTTTGCAGGCAAGTCCTTTCCCATGAGAAGTTATCTTTCCAGAATCAGAATTTATTTCAGGATAATTTCTGACAAGTGACATTATTGTAAGTGAGTAGCTGGTTGATTGATAATTTAAATGTTTTTTTCCTATTGGCTACTCATATTCTGGCTTCTTTCTCCTCTTGACCATATGTATACTCATGAGTCGATACTCATAAGAATTGACAGGTAAAATTAAACAAACACTATTTTGCCATAAACATGGCACTGAAGGTACTGAAAAATAGCAGTGGCGTTCTTTAATATTTTTAAAGCAGAATACTAAGGTGCTGCTATGGGTCCTCTCAGTTTTAATTTGTGATTACCAGGCTGACTGAGGGACCTTTTTCCTCCTTGTCTCCACAGCAATCCTCTGTGTAAAGATGTAAATGGAGACATTTGAGTACCAGAGAGAGGGAGCTGGCTGTTAGCATCTGATCTGACTCCTCAGGTGTTTCTATACTCAACTCCCTTTCTTTTTTCATCATTAGCTATGAGATTCCAGGAGACATTGAGCCTATAGAAATGTTGGCTCAACAGCCCAGCAATCTGCTACTGCAAACAACTCCATTTCATGTAATACTTAACACAAATTAACCATGGTCTAACACAAAAATATTCACTTTTCATAACTACTTTTTCTTACTGGAAACAGTGTTAAAAACTTAAGGGCTTAAAAATATACTTTTAGGATGTAGGTTCAGTGTCCTCAGGCCTCTTAAAATCAAGTTATTCACTTGTCCCTTCGCTCTAAAACTTCTTCTTCCCCTGCAGGCCTTCTAGCTCCATTTATATTTCTAGGTAGTAATTAAAATCCCTTTTTCTCCTTGTTTTACTGGGCCAGATATACCCTTCCCTCTTACTCTTCTTTGTTACCTCTTGTTACCTATTATCTGAAGGCTTTCTGTCCCTGATGCTCTCTAGTATCTGTCCACTGAACTTATCCAGGTGTAATTCATCTTCCTGGTTATTTAGCTTGCATTTAGCTAATCTCTCCAAGAGAAATATAAAACTCCTGCCTCCAGTGGTGCACACCAAACTGTACCCTAGCAAGGATGTAGAAATGGTTCACAGTTACTCTGATGATCTTGAATAATTCCACCTCCACATTAACTCAGGAAGTTTGGGTGATTCTTTGTTTTAAGGATGAACTATTCCTCTTTCAAATATCAGACTGGGAGATTTCATGATGTTGTATATACCAGCCCTGAATATAGAAGACAAAGGTAAAAAATAAAGGAAGTTGGAAAAAACCAACACTCTGGAGAATGCAGACTTGGGACATTGCTTCCATTTCTAAATAAAAAAGCATTTACTTGTGGTTTTGAAAACTACGGAACCGCCAGATCTGCCTGTTGTATCTCTAGTATTTCCCACGTTTGCATTTTGGAAACCTTTGAAATTAAGCAAAACCATCAATGTTTATTGTGTTTATGTGTAACAGTATAATTGCATTGTAAATATGCAATTGTAATACATATGTGTAATGTATATGTGACAAACCCTCCTCCACAAACAAAAATGTTTAATAGGTTTAAATTTTCCTCATTTAGTCTTGCTGTTCTTACACTCTCATGCTGTCTCTGTTTCCTACTCCTGTACCACGATTACAGGTTTTCACACCCATAGCTGGAGGGGGTTTAGGCACCAACTGAACTTAGGATTGATTCACACCATCACTTTCAGTGGAATTCAACCAAGAATTACCTTGACCCATTATTTTTAGTGCTTTTGTAGGAACTGTACAGCTGGGGGAATATGTCTGTGTCCAATTATGAATTCCGCTTGGGTCAGGGAAAATTGTTTTAGATGTTGCAACTACTGTGATTTAAATCATTCACTGAGCAGCATGAAATTGGCAGGTCTGAAAGTTCTGTGTCTGGAAGGGTGCCCCATGAACCTCAAATTATGCTGTTATGAGAGTGGGTACTGCCACTAGTTATGCTAACTGTTGATGTCCATCCTTGTCTACTCATCCATGGAAGAAACTGGGGAAAACACACTGATGCAGCATGGGGAATAAAATGACAGTTCAATAGGCTTTAAAAATGGCATCTGTCCTTCAGCTACAAGTACTGAATGATTACAAAATGTTGGTAAGTGTACAGCAAAGGGAACTTTTCCTTTTTGTCTTGAAGGCACTGATCAAAATCCACAGCTGTAAGAATTACAAAGGATGGCAGAAATGTTGCTAAACTTTCGCTTCATCCCCCTACAGCCCATTCATAATTCTCTTCAGGAATTCTAGGAATGGTATGGTATATGCATATGAAGCTATGTGGAGGTAATCCTCTATTAAAGAAATGCTTATATTTAATATTTTATCTGTCACATAATCCTTAAAAAAAGTAACTAGAAAAAAAGAGTCAACTTGCCTGGTGGGAATAATCTGAGCAACCAATTCAGGAAGTCTAGGCCATTATGTCTCCCTGAAGGGCAACTAGGGCATAGATGTCCCAAATACAGGCATGATATAAGAGACGGGAACTGTACTGGTAAGTTTGATATGATGGTCATTAGCTAGCTTCAGGGAACTTATTAGCCCATTAGGATTATGGATCCTGTCCTAAAGAGAGTAAGAGTGACGGACACTCGGGCAAGCTTTGCCTTTTTCAGATAGATCCTGGAGATCTATTTGAGGATAAAACAAAAATGAAACAAAACCAACTGAGTTGTAGTGGTAACATCGGGCAGGGACACCTCCCCGCTTACAGTCATTGCTCAGAAAACCATAGTCCCCACCCACCACAATTCATTTCACAGTCTCACAGAACATATGCTACAGCTTCTACCTAAAGTTTCTTGCAGTTTTCTGCCAGATCCTTTTTGTCTTCACCTACACACTACAGGACAAAGGAGCTGTGGCAGAATCGTTATCCTATACATATAAGTTTTCAGATCCTGCCTCAGTGCCAGTGGTAGCAGTACTGATAATTCTTGCCAAGTTTCTTTGTGAGTAACTCCCAGATACCAAGTCAAGTGAGACTGCTGATGAGTGACTTGCAAAATCCTAATCTGGTCTCTGCCACCAACACCCTGGGTGGCTTTTGGCAAGTCTCAACACCTTTCTCCTGCTGCCTTCTCATGGCTAAAATGTTTTTTGTCTGTTATGCCAGGTTTTTAGGTAGAATACATTGTTCATTCAGAGAACAGTGCTTGGATAGTGTTTGAATACAAATGATTATTTGTTGCCTCGTTGCAAAAACTGTGTACTCTATCTTCTTGTGAGTTAATCTGAGTTACCAACTACTGTCCTAATCCTCTTGTCTAAATTCATATTATAATGGATGGTGGGGTAGCTACCTTTATGGACTAATGAACCGTGCTGAATTAACCGTTTCTATTAGGATTATCAAATGGAGTTAAACTCTCAATAATCCTAAATTAAGACATCTGCCATCCTTAGACGTTTTTAGATATCTTGGAAGATGAAAGGATTTTAGGTCTAGGACAATTTTAAGTTTCATAACGTGAAACACTACCTAAGGGAACCAACACAATGTAAAAAAAGAACGAATTACCAGAAACACAATATAGGAAGCTGTTACTGGGCAGAGGCTAATAATTTAAAAATGATAGCTCCACTTGGAGGGAAAAAAAAAAAAAAAAAGAGAGAGAGAATAATTGGCGGTATCATCTCAGCTGTAAAAAAACCTCACTAGGAGAAAACAAACCTCAAAATCTCACAGCAGCCATGGGTGATTATCTTCTATTTTAATGGGAATGAAAGAACATAGCACCCTAAAAATCCATCATCACTGCTGAATCCATCAAGCACTACTCACCTTATATTGCAGAGCACTCTGTTACCTTACAACAAGCACAGACCAAACCCTCAAAGTATGACTTACCATAAGAAGATCAAAGGCACCAACAGTTCCTTAATTCTTGTGGTAACAGAATTTGTGAGATGAAACTGCCCAGATGTGATGCAAGAACCATGAATAGACTGTGTATTTATACACAAAAAATGTTGAATCATGAAGCTTATCTCTTATAATTGATACATTGCTGGCCTAGGACTGAAAGCTCTGCAGATGGCCTAAATCAGGCTTGTGTGCTAGAACTGGCCACGTTTGAATCAATAGAATGGACAAGGCAGATGTTGCACCTACACAACAGCAAAAAACAACATCTGCAAAGTGTAATATCTAAAATTCTGAAACCAGTAAAAATGACCAAAAAGCATCAGAAAACTGTGAAGTATCAGACAGGAAGGATAAGATATACACAGGCAATAAACTGTAAAGTATATGAACTCATTAATATAAAGATTAATTTAGGAATTTATACAGTTACACACTGAGACCTTTTTGTCTCTGTACTGTCTTTACAGCTTCAGGAGCAACTGAATAATATGAAAAAACTAGAATGCTCAAAAAAAGGTAACATGAGGCCTGTAAGACTTGAAGAATAGTAGAGAATGTAAGGTGTGACGATGTTGTTCCAAGGGCACCTCAAGAGGAAAGGGAATTATTGCCTGTTTCCAAAAATAGCCTAGAGACACATTTTTCCTCTAAGAAATAAAGGCAAAGCTAGGCATTAGTAAGATGGGTATTATAAATGGAGTAAGTGGGTAAAAGAATTGATTCCCTTTGATTCCTTTATTCTGCAGCAATTCAAAACCAGACTTATGAAGATATTAGGATGATTAAAGGACAAAATATTGAGCAGTCTTTCAATGTAACAGGATTCAGTATTTTACTGAAGAGGGGTTTGGGACAGCTTTGTCTATCTCTGATGCCCTAACATACAGCCCTTCAGACAGACACGAATCAATTTTATGTCCACATTTCTGTAGGAACTATTAAGCACCCTCAAAGCTAAGAGATGACAAAAAAAGAGCTGCCTACGGTAGAAAATGGCTATCCATTTTCTGCAGCTCTTTGCAAGTGGTAATTAAATTATGCAGCATAGAATTAAAATTCATAGAATCACAGAAACTGGAGATAAAAAAGAGCTGCTAAGGTCATTTTTGTTCATGCCCTTCCTTCTGCCAAGTGCTTTGTCCAGCACTTTGTAGCCAATTTGAAATGCTCTGTACTTACCTAGTGCTTTTAAGAGACCTGCATTTGATTTATGCACAGTAGAAAATTATACCTTTTCTCTAGAGATGGACAATTTGCCTCATTTGAACAGTTGTGTAATCAATTTCATTTACCAATTACAGCTCTTCGTTAACACGCAGCCACCAGGGCACTTGGGAAAGCAGAAAGTTAATGAGATTGAGGATGGGATCAGGAGGGTCTCCTGAATGCCTTGTTTTCCCTGACAGTCTAGTAAATCTTTAGTTAGCTGAGTGCTTCTGAGGGAGGAAGCAGGTTTAGAGGATTCGTCTGAGGCATATCACCATTTGTTCAGCTGCAGTTTAGACAGCTCTGCTACTTTACAGGGGCAGATGGGGTTTGGCAGGGCAGAGAGGAGTGAATGGTGATTCAGTGGATTTAATGGAAGTTGCTGAGTGTAAACTGGGAAGTACAGAGCAGCTCACACTGGTGGGAACTGAGTTGGTTATCAGTCCTCAGTTTCCGAGTGAAGTAAATACTGTCTGAAAAAGAAACTTTCCTTTAACATGGCAGAAGATATGAATTTCACATGTCCCTGGAAATTTTCCTTTTTCTAAGCCTGCAAAGCCAAAAGTGACTTTGCTCTTGCCTAAGCCCCTCCTGTACCCCGAGGCTTGAATCTTAAACAGTGTGTCTGAGGCCCCCACCACCTCTTCCAGGGCTTTTCAAAGTGCTTCTCCCCAGGGACTGGAGAGTCTCTTGTTCAAAACCCTAAATGTTTATCAAGTCTTTTTTTAAATCGATATAAATCTCTTGTTCAAGACACAAGCCATAAATATAAAACCAGGCTTTCCCTGGGGATAAATTGCAATAGTCTACAACTGAATTGCTTTTGAAATAACTGGCACTGCCTGCAGTCAGAAATAGGACATTGAACTAGGAGGGATACAAATATGATCTGATACAGACTTCCTAGACCTGGCCAACTCCCCCCTCATATGGCTTGTCTTGAATCTTGGCTCCCCAGCCTCTTGACAAGGGTCCTGCTTTTCAAATGGTTGTCCCAAGTCCAATCTTATACGGTCTAGATTGATGTTTCTGGTGACGCACATAAGCAACAATCCCACACAGCACCAGAGTCTTGTTTCCACATCCTTCTGAATCCCCAGCAGCAACCCCTAAGCCTCCTCTGACTAATGGGCACCCAGAGCTGTCTGTGTCAGCAGGGCAACACCCCTCTGCAGTAAACCCTGTGGCAGGATGAGTGTGATGGGCATGTCACTCTGCTGCCCTGTTGGTCGCAGGACTGAGCTGAGTCCCTGCCCACAGTGAGGCAGCACATTCGGAACCAACACTGATATTTCTGTGCATCTCCTGTGAGCCATCAAAGCTTCCAAAGTGGATGATGGGCTGTTGTGTGTGCTTTCAGTAGGATGAACACTTCTCATAACAGGTATCCAAAATAACTTATAGCCTTCCTGATACTTAAAAAATTGCCTTCTGATGACTCTGGAAATCCAGCAGGTTGGTAGTCACATTTTCAACACATTTCCTATTGGGTCGAAATGGCACAAGTGTGTAGCCATTCTGTTTCTACTGCTTTTTTCAGCACATTTGTTCTTACTAGCGTATGAGCAGATATTGGTCCAAATAAAGGGGGCACTGCTGAACAAATATTCACTTCAGGGATGACCTAAATATAAATGTGGTTTCACTGTAAAAATGAAAAGCCAAGCATAATGATTCTGAAGATGGAGAATCACAGACTTGTCATAGTTGGAAAAGACTTAAAAGATCACCATGTCCAACCATCATCATCCACCCCTCCAATAAAATAAATAATATATATATATATGTATCAAATCTACATCACCATGCCCACTAGAGCATATCCTGAAAGTGCCTCACCTACACAGTTTTTAAATACTTCCAGGGATGGTGATTCCACCACCTCCGCAGGCAGTCCATTCCAACATCTAACTACTCTTTCAGTAAAGAAATTCTTCCTCATATTTAGACTAAACTTCCCCTGGTGAAACTTCAGGCCATTTCCTCTAGCCTTATCATTATTTACTTGAGAGAAGAGGCCAGCACCCACTTCCCTACAACCTCCTTTCAGAGGTAGCTGTAGAAAGCAGTAAGGTCTCCTCCCAGGCTCCTCTTCTCCAAATTAAACATTCCCAATTCCCACAGCCCCTCCTCATAGGAGTTGTTCTCCAGACCCTTCACCAGCTTGGTTGCCCTTCTCTGGACTCACTCCAGCAACAAAATATCTTGTAATGAGCAGCATACTGACTCTTATCAATATGAGCTTTCTTGTCTTATTTTCTTTTACATGTCAGCATCAACACGGGAAATCTAAAAAAAAAAAAAAGTGAACAAATTGGTTCAACACCATTTTTTCACGTATCATACATATATTCTTATATCTTAGCAAAAGTTCTATTTTAGATTTACTTCCTCTTCTTATATTTATTCAAGAATATTTCAAAATGTGAGAGAATAAAAACCTTATAGTTGGTATATGGTAACAACTGATTACCTGGAAAAAAATCATTCAGATTTGTCAAAGAAATTTCAATTAAACCAGAGAAAATTGCTGCCAAAGATGCCAATGAAAGATTACCTTTTTCTTTTCAAATCTCATAGCACACACAGAAGACTTCTGAAGCAGAAACAAAGGCAGAAACCTTCTGAGGCAGGTGGCTGTAGGAGTACCACAGACTCCATCAGAACCACACCCATTCTGTTGAATTGCAGCAGACTCTCAAATACTGATTATTTCTACCATCCTTCTGATTTTTCATACAAAGTCCAATTCACTCCTGGGTCCTAGGTCTGCTATGTCTCTAAAGAAGCTGGAAGTAGATGCCTCTGCATAGAGTTCTGAATGCCATGAGATCAGTGGCTGATGGAAACAACTTCTTGAATTAAATAAAATTCTTACCTTAACGTGAATGTTCCAAGTTCAAATCCTTTCCAGTTTTTCTCAACAATACTGCAGAGAAGTGTAATTTTCAAGACAGTAGAAGCATCCTTCATGCCTGGCCTATAGCTTTTAAATGGCTTTTAATTTCAGTCAACCTGAAAAGAAAATAATATGGGTATTTGTAAGAGTTTTTAAGTTACTTAGTAAATTGTGTTAGATGTAGTATGTGCCATTGCAGAAGGTGTGAGGATGACTGCTGCCTTTTTACTATTCACGCACTTGGTCTTTATTCGGTATATAAGAACATCACAATGTCACTCTCTGCTTCTGATGAAAGGGAAAAAACAGTCTGGGAATTCTCCAGCTCTGTGTTGTTCTTGGATTTTCTGTTAATTGTAAATAAAATTCCTCTGTGGCATTTTCTTTCCAATTTGAAAGAGGATTATTTGGCACGTAAAAATGTTTGTTTAGTGCCTGAAGTCAAGCCAGACTCAGCTTAAGGGATGACTTGGATATTTTAGGAGGCTTTCTTGGGTATATTATTACTTTTTTATTTCAAATAAATGCCTATACATTAATTCCAAGTCTTAGAGGATGTGGTCGAAATTTAAAATCAGGTACACAAGGGAAGGTACTCCAGTGCCTCGTGAGAACAGTCTCATGCAGACAGGGAGCAAGCGAGGCCACGAGTACAGGGGCAGCTCTGAGAGATGAGTGTGGTGAAATCAGCACCACCCTGATGTTTGCTGGGAGGATGGTGACTCAGATGCACGTCTGAGTCACAGTTTCTCCCTCCCTTTCCTCTGGCCAGGGAAGGTACTGATGTTCTGCTGGTGCCTTGGACACATAAGTGATATTCCCTCTATGCTGCAGAAACCAAAGAAACAAAGATTCCTCCTCATCTTTGTCCATATGGACGTGCTCTGGTAGTCTGATTAGGGATGAAAAGAAAGGACATGGCTTACATCAAGCTGAGCACTGCAATCAGAGACTGGTTAGTGCAGGTTCCTTCTGCAGTTAGCAGAGGAGGAAAGGTTCCTCCAGGGAATGATTCAAGCAGGAGACTGCACTAGAAGATATGAGTTTGTGTGGGAGTGGATATGCCTTACAATGGATGTTGTCCATTGAAATGGACATTTCCAACTCCTTCTATCTAGCAGTGGTTGAATCTTGTATGTAAATGATGATTGAAATCTAAGGATTAGTAGAGGCAAGTAGCAACTCCTACATATCCAGACAAGATTTAATTGCTTAGAAGAATATCCTGATAAGAGTCAACAAATCAATAAACAGCAATGTAGCTTAAATCTAAGATAAGGCACTGCCTACTGAAAGATGTGGCTTCTGTTAGTACATTGGGAAATTCTCTTCTAATGAGGTTTGGAAAATAATACTAGGCATTTTATCAATGTTGAGAATGCCTTGGAAGTCAGATAGTCCTTCCTTCCAGTCCTTCCCTATCTTCCACTGGTCTTCCAACTCCTACAACCTTATATTTAAGACTTCAGTCGTCTCTTTCTTTGACTGAAGATGTGAGCCTGTATTCCTGATTATTCTGTATGCTAAAGCAAGCTGCCTGAGTTCTAAATTACAATTCAAAGGTGAGAAACCTTTTTTCTTTTGGTTGATTTTCACGAGTTACAGAAGCATGTGTGTAATGACCAAATTTTACCATTTTTCCTGGTTTTCTGCACCTGAAATTCTCGTTTTATTCTCAGCCTTCCTCCACCTTCTGTAATATTTTCTTTTTTATTGTAGAGTTGTGAAAAGAGATCCTGATAGCTTACCATCCTGGCAGTATAACATATTAGTCCAGTAATCAACACAGTGAACAATAAAAATGGTTATTTTTCAGCACTACTTAGAATAGAAAAAGTCCATTTATAGATGCCCCAGAATCAATGGGAGATGGATTTCTGCTGCCTGACAAATTAGTAATCATGTCCAATTCTTTTCTGAAATACTGGGGGTTTTTTTAGTTCTTTGGCCACTAGCAAACCAAATTCCTTTCGGCAACCAAGAACAAAACCATTATGTTTTCCCCATCACCAAAGTTTTCCTGACACGCAATAATAACTTCTGCAATGAAGTCTTCTGACAGTGGTTAATGATAGCCTTAGTGCATTAATAAATGACAGTATCTGAAGCTTCCTTTGGCTTGCAAAATTCTCACTCCTTCATTACTGCAGTGCTTACAAATGGCTTGGTCTTACTCAGGAAAAATGGACATGAGATTCAGAATTATAAAATGAGACATATGCACATGTGTAGATACGTTTTTATATCAATTCTAGGATTATATTTTTATCGCAAGCTACTCCTAAATGTCTCTAAGGAATTTTGTAGAGGCTGACACAGACAATGACAACTTGGTAAAAAATTAGAGAACAGGAACCGAGCCCAATAATAAACCAGATCTGATAATATAGTCATAGAAAAAGTGAAGAAAGTAAATTAGAAAAACAGACATGTAACATGGTTTATGCAGGTTCCATATTACTTTAGACTCCAGGTCAAATGTCACTCTTATTTACAACCACAAGGAGGTGAAGTTTCACAGTCCATAATTAAGAAGAGGTTATCTTTTCCAAGCTTTCTAATATATTATATTCATAGACATTATTGTTCTGATTTATTTATTCACCAGCTGCTAAATGCTTTCTGAAACTATTTTCCTGTGTACTCTCTGAGCCCCAGTTTTGATGAGGGAAAAGGTTGGCCTCAGATCAGATTTCTCTAAGATGAACCGGGATTTTTCAACTCAACTGGATCACTCAATGAAAAGATGACTCACCTGCTAAACCAAAAAAAGAATGAGTACTTGTTCTGATCAGATTTGGAGAGTCCTGATCCATTTATCTCACTAAAATTTTCCAGTACATATTTCAACATAAAGGAGTGTATTTGCATATATCAGAACTTTTCAGAAACATTTTGGAAGGCAATGAAAGAGTGAAAAGAGTTGAAATCATTGTAGTGATGAGGTGTAGCCATACAAAATTCATATAACAAAACTAATTTTGTTAGTTCTGAGGCTTATATTTTCAGTTCAGGGCTTTATTCCTTTAGAGATTCCCCCACTCCCTTTCAGATATGGAAAACCCAAATTGAATTTCGTCATTTGTCCTACAGCATTTGCCCCTCATCTCTCAAGTTCCCAGCAGAGCATCTGAATTGAGCAGCTGTGGACATGAAAAGACTCTGTAAAAAGTCTTCAAGCCAGAGTAGCTGTGTGTTTGTACCTATTCTTCTTGAGAAGGTTCAAGGGCTGTGAAGGAATGTACCTTCTCCATCATTCATTTCAACTTACAGCTTACACCTTTCCAGGGCTTTTCCTCATGTAGCACTTTAGATGGCTTCTCACCCAAGTGAATTGGCTTTGAAATGAGGTGATCCCACATCATAGCAGTGAAATCCTTTAAATATATTGTCTAGAGAACGCAGGTGACACAAAATTATTGTGGATCCATTTTGCAGGAGTTAATGCACCTGCCTAAAAAATCCTGCAGTGCTGACCATGGTAGCCTCCAAGCTCTCTGTAAAAGCAAACCACAACCTCTGCATTTGAATTCCTCATCTTGCAAATTGGTGCACTGAGTACAGATGTATGGAGAAGAAATATAAGAATGTAAACACTCAGCTAACACAGCAACAAAAACTTTCTAAGTAACAAAGACTGATAAATATTTTCAATAGAGCTTAATAACTAATTCTTTCCAAAGTCTTCTCCTGTCTGCAAGTTACCAGAATTTTACTTGTATTGGTTAGAGATGTTCATCTTGAATCCTGGTGCATGGATATATTGCATTACTCTTTAGACACCAAGATGACAGTATGCTCTTACAATCATGTTTGGGTTTTTTTTTCTGTAATAAATTGTCTTACAGTGTTCAAGGCTATATCTAACTGACAAAGAAAGGGAAGAAGGAAAGATGGATTCCCCATGGACTACATATTTTTTTAATGTTCTAAATAGTATGACTCCATTTACTGTTGCACTTTTCATAATGAATTAGATTGATTTTCCTCACTATAATTTTGTTTTAAAAGATCCCTTCTCTCTTAAAATTTCCCTGTGACACAGCAGTTCACCATATCAAAAAGAAGAATTTTCTGAACAGGAAAAGATATATTGTCTCTCATGGCATTGATAGTTCTCTAGACTATGCAATTTCTCAAGAAAAACTGAGTTCATGTCACAGTGACTGCAAAAATGTTGCACTGTTATTAAGTGCTACTTCCTCAGAACTGTCTCAGATTCCTCCAGTGGGAAGTAAAGAGACATTTCTCACGATGAGTCCCTTTTTTTTTTTTTAATAAACTGAATGTTGCAAATATCTCACTGCATTCAAATGCTGGGTGGACCTGCTGTCCAGGAAAATACAAGTGGTTTTCACCCTGCTTTGCATGAGGACACGGTCACTGCTGTGTGCAGAGGAAGGGAGCATATTGAATCTTAGAAGTCTTCATTGCAAAAGAGCATACTTTCAGATTCCTATTCTTTTTAAAAATTTGATATTACTATGCACCTTTCTGCTTCTGAACAGGACAGGCCCTTTAAAGCTTCAGACTTTACAGGAAACAGCATTAGCAGTGCTAGAATGTCTAGAAAGCCTGTACATTTATATACAACATTTGTAGATTGCAGGAACTTTCTGCAGGCTTTTTTTTTTTTTCTTTTAAGACAAAAATTTCTTTTTAATACTTGCCAGTGTTCATTTGCAAAAATAAATAATTCAGTGAGTGCTGTTTTAAAGCAAGTTTGCCTTTACTACCTTACTTCTTTGCCTTTTACACTCACCCTTCTGCAACATTTATCCTGCTGAAGTCTTGTTTTTTCCAGACTGCTTAAATTTGTGCTCCATATTTAAATGATTAGACCTGTTTACATCAGACTTCAGAGGACCTATGCTTCAACATAGCAACACAGTAAAATCTTGAATACAGTCATATACAAACATGAGCCTCAGATTTCCCTTTTGGTCATGTCACATACAGGCAATAAATCATCAAAAGGGATTTCCTGGGGGGAAAATGTAGTCACTGACATTTAAAATGAAGAAGAATATCTAGCACACACACTATCCCACTCTGTTACGCAGTTTGCTGTGCTTACAATTAACTCTTTTTTTATTGAATCAATCATCAGTTACTATCCTTCCAGGAAAGTGACCTCATTTCTTCTGCACCATTATGATCGGCCTAATATAATGACTCGAGTAGGTGATATATAGGGGTTGATTCTGAAGCCATTTGAACCTGAAGGTGGCAAACATTAAAAAGCAGGACTGAACATATTATAACAAAATAGTCTTTTGGCCTCTTAAAAAGAAGAAAATGTCACCTCCTGCACTCTTGTGTGATTTAACTAAGGTGGATGTAAAAAGCGAGACCCTTCAATGCTGAGAGTTTAGAGAAATATTGAGGTTTGAAAGCTAGTAGGGTTGATAGGTGATTGAACTGAAAACTCAGCTGCTCAGCTGAGTGTTTCCAGAGCTAAACTTGGAGATTTTAGAGCTTTTTGAAGATCTGTTTAACAAACACTGCTTGGAAGCTATGTGTAGGGTCTCCATGCCAGAGCAGCTGTACATCTGTGACTGGTTTCAAAAGAGGGGGCAGGAGGGAGGAGGAGAGATGAAGGAGTTAGGACAGGTATTGCAGCTGCTCCTCATTAACCTTGGCAAACAGCAAATGGGAAATCAACAAACAAGTACATTCCAGCAGAAATTCAAAGTGGAAGTGATAATAGGAAGGCTAGACTGACAGGTTCTGGCAAGTTGGGAGGGCATTGCTAGAAAAGCACTGGCGGCTAAAGAGCTCAAAGTGAAGGGATTTATTTCTTTCCTGCTTTCCTCCCCCCATCCTATTCCCTTTCCACAACAGCAGTTGTTTTATTTCACCTATGAGAAATTGATTTCTGGGATGCAGTCGCTTCCAGTGGTGGAGGGGAGAAGGAACAGGCAGCACCAGTAGTAGAAGAACAACTGAGAAGCTAAGTAATCTGATGGGGAAAAAATGGTGTTCAGTGGGGAAAAATAAGTACACAAGTGAAAGTAAAAAGACAGCAAAGTAGTAATAAAAAATTGGACTTATTCGGAAGGAGACAGCAAGCTGTGCAGTGGGGAAGCACAGTTCCCCAGTTCTGTGGTTTAGTATGTGGATTATGGGATATAAATTCTCCTCTGGCTCATGGGGTGTAGTTGGAGAGAAAAGTGTTGGGGTACAATAGTAAAGTTCATACAAAAGTAGTCAATGGTCTTGAATCTCATTAAAACTATATTCACTCTATGTTATTGTATTTTCTACTGCAAAGCAATCTAAGCCTGCTAATATAGCTCTTTACAGATTCATGTCTGATATTTAACCTACATGGACACTGGACACAAAAAGTACAGTGGGTCAGTCATGCTGTCCTGCAGAACCTGTGAACTGTCAACAGAGAAGGAGTGGTCCTGAGCCAGCGTAACACCTTTCACTGCACTTCTTACAGAACTCAGTGTTATTTCAGTAAATTCCCTTCCTGTAGAGAGGGTAGATGAGGGTACATCAGTGGCACTTAATAGCACCTCACTGTGCTCCCTGCTGGAGACACAAGTTGCTTCTTGGAGTCCCTCTTTTAAAGCTTGTTGAGGTCTTGATGTGCGTCTTGCTGTACCTGAAAGCTTGTTCCTAGTGTTGTCCTAGCCACAGCTCAGCCTGAGGGGGTTGAAAAGCATACTTCTCAGGCTTAATGAAATGGGAAATACATTTTGTGTTTACAATAAAATGAAGCTGTTTCCTGTTCCTTCCTATAAACATTCCATAGGAAATTGGGGCAGTTTTCACTGGAGACAAGGAAACCACCACCAACCAGGAAAACTTGCTTTTACAATGGAAAATGGCAAACAACTTCTTATGGCAAATGCACTGAAATGTACACTTTTATCCAGGGGTTGGAATTACACCCTTTTCTAAGAGAACAGCTGCATATGCTGGTGGGAATGGTAAAGTTTTGGCTTGGATCCAATTTGATAATACTTCCAGAGAGATGCAAAGGGGATTTTTTGTTGTTTTGTTTTCTTGGAAGTATAAATTCTTCCAAAATCAAAATTCGGTCACTGGAATATCAGTCTTGCAAGGTGCTGAATATTTTGGCTGTGATCCAAAAGTGCACTTAAGCGGATGCTTAACTCTGAGGACATAATTAGTCTTGCCAATTTCACTGGGGCCATTGACAAGCTTAAAGTTAAGCATGTGGTTATGTCCACTGTTGCAAGAATGATTGCTTAGCCCTTTGTAGGATTAAACCCAGTTCTATGCTACACAAACGATCTTTTGTTTGGTCTTGAATGACTAGGACAGGCAATGGAAGGAGTAAACACTGTTATTTAAAATAAACATTCTGCTGATCACAGAGATAGTGCACACAATATTAACACTGCAACTGTCATCACATTTTATTAGAACCATTTTAGCGGTGCAAATGAGATGATTCACCTCTCTGAACCATGTCTCCATTATTACTTTTTACCTGAAACGCCTGGTTACTTATGTTCTGTGATAACTCTGCAGCTTCATGCCTTTTTGGCAGTCAGTAGTGTCAGAGTAATGATGCCTGCATGGACCTATGTGCAGCTTCATTACTGTGCAGCACTATACTTCCAATTCCCAGGTTAGATCTGAACAAGCTGCTGTTTCTTTCTGGTCCAGCACAGTGTCACACATTGTGGTATCTGCATTGACAAAGTCATCCTAGTAGTGTGATGGTCATGTTGCAGGGCTGAACCTCACTCATCCCTACCACAGCTTCCACTTCTGGTGCTATGCCATCTTGAGTGGGCTGGATCAGATCATCCAGCCCATTAAAATATCTCTGGCGGAGAACAGTGTATGCTCAGGCAAAGAGTACAGGAAATGGGCAAGAACTCAATGATCTTACTTCAGATCACATTATTCCAGCACAGGGTCTTCCTGAGATAGAAGTACTGGAAGCTTGAAGCCATGAAGTCCACAGAACTTCTACATGGAGCTCCTTCTGTGCTATGGTCAGTAGAGTAAGGGACTGGCAATTTGGTATTTTTCATAGCAGGATTTCATGATGCAGCAAAGGAAATGTTAATTTTTGCAGGTATTTTTGCCTTAGCATTCCTCCTTTTGGCAACACAGGTTACCAAATGAAACATGGTAGAGGTTACCAGAGTTGAAACGTGGCAATAGCAGTGGTAAAGCCTCAGAGAAAAAGATACTGAAAGGAACATTTTTTGCATGTTGTTGAACTACAGCTGTGGAGGTATGTAAGCTGAGTCACTGACCATTCATGTTTATAATCAAAATGAAGCATTCTTAAAACATAATAATTAAGAAAAAGAATTTAAGCTTAAATAAATCATCTCCCCCCCTATTTTCCCTTCATGCATTTTTCTCTTCGAGATACTTCTTGTTTTTTGCTTTACTTCTAGGTTTTCAGGACATAGTAGGTCTTTATTTGGCTGGTTCTTTCGATTTTTTTCTTGTTGATTCTAGATAACTTTTGAAGGTACTCATTTAGATTCACTTTTTTCATTTGAAAACTCTGCAATTATACTTCTAAAAATTAATGATTCTGAAGAAAAGACGATGATAGAAAAATCAGCAGAATTCAAAAAACAAAGTAAAGTTTCAGTGGGCTAAAAAGCTGTCAATTCAGTTCAAAGACTTTTTGAACAGCACATTGTTTTGAGAAGCTTCAGAATCAGATGTGAAGCTGTTCAATACAGTCTTCAGATTCAAAAGGACTGCAACAGGTCTTGAGAAGATATTGGCAGTCTGTGAGGTCTGGTACAATCCTTGACATCTCTGCAGGCAAAATCTGAAACTAATTTCTGTTCGTGTTTCACCAGAGTTCAGCAGCTTACCATGTACAAAGAAAGGCAAAGTGCATCTGCTTTAGTGGGTTAAAAGTTGAATTTCTGAATACTAAAAATACAGCCTTTATAATTCTGTCCCATTTTGCTTCCAAGAACCTGATATTTGGCAAACTTGAATACAATGAACCTTGTAACACCTCTGTCACCTCAGTGAGGTCAATGTAAATATTATCCCCATTTACAGATGAATGGAATTATAACTTAGACAGAGATGGAGGCTTTGATTCAGGGAGCATCCTATGGAAACATGCATCCTTTCTTACAGATGCTGTAGGCAACATTAAGAGATGTTTTTTTAAAAAATAGCTAAACCTGAAGGCAGTACCTGGGGACATAATCCTGGTTTATGGATGGAGAAAATGAGTGGACATTAGTCATGAAGAGTTCTGGAAAAGTTTCTTCCTCATTCACAGCTAATCAGAGTCCACTGGAAGAAACTGAAAGAAAGAACAATTGTGAAAGAACATTGTTTTTTTGGAATATCAAGATTTCTTCCTTTCCATAGTGAAATGAATTAAAAACCAAAACAAACAAAACCCAAGGATATCAGAATTTTCCATATCCCATGATTCAGAAGTAAAAAGAATCTCAGACCAGCAAGTCTGTTTTTCTTCAAAAACTACTTCATCTGCTTAATATAAATATTTATTTTGTAATTGTATGAATAATTTTGCAACGGAAAATGAAGCTTTCATTTCCAGGAAATGAAAAAGATTGGGCTGGAACCTGAGCAAAACACAGCAAAGCAAAACTTTTGAAATTAATATTGTTGTTTTCTTTTCTAATGGGAACCAAAAAGTCTCCATTTGACCCCAAAAGATTTTGTCTCAAAATTTCTCTTTCTCTCTCCTTCAGACTCTGGGAAATAGAGATAGGCAAAATGTTGATATACTGTGGCAGACTCAGAAGTTTTTAAAAATCAGTAGGTTTATTTAGTAAGTTACATTAAACTTTGTATATATTATTATCTAATTTTTTAGAATACAATAAGTGGGGGAAAAAAAAACTTAGGAAAAGATTGGTCTCAGCTACATTTAGCTGTTCTCAATTAATTTAATCTCTCAGATTAGATAAATGAATCATTCCCCCATCAACTGAGGAAAGCTAAGCTGAATCTTAAGATGGTCACTGATAAAACACAAGCAGACTTCCCTGATGACCTTTTTTTCTTTCCACTTTCTGTAAATCAGAGAGCTTGTGTTCAAGTTCAGAGAGCAGGTTCGATTAAAATAAGGGTAACAGAGAAACTTCAAGGAGTATCTGCAATTTTCACAAGTTTACAACCATTTAATTTAAATGCATATATTTCCCTTACCTTTAAAATTAACCCCTGCTTGAGTATATCTGTAATCATTTACCAGGATGTGTTGTAAATAGTTCTCATGTTTTAGGTATTAAAAAACATTTAACTTAAATAGGATTTTAATTTTGCAGGGAAGTATTTTTAATAGTAATTATTTTGAGACAATATGTGTTATTTTGCATTCAGAGAATATAAATCAGATTCTTGATTTATATTGAAGGCATTGATCCAGGTTCTTCTGTTAGGTACAGGGAAATATATGTGCAGTGAAATATATGGAGATACAGTTTTCCCCTCCTGATCTACTTTCAAGCCTTTTAGCCAGCTTCAACGTCTTCTCCTGAAAGTACAAGTCCTGGATGTGTTCTCTTCCTAAGCTCTTCCTTTTTGGATGAAAGACTTGAGAAAAGAGTTTTTCGGTTTCACTTTCTGCAACATTTCTAGGATGTCCACTCTGTTTTCAGAGTGGTCTTCTAATGGAATGGGAGCAAAGTAGTTCCCAGATTTCTGGCCAGGGAGGAGAGAGTGGCTGACTATGCAACAACTTTAAAAAAGCTACTCATCTGCTACCTGTTAGCAGAATCTGAATCAAAGTCATTTTTTTCTCCAGCAAATGAAGTAAAAGTTTTATTTGCTATGAGACTGGATGGACTGAAATCATATTCATCTCTGTGCTTCCCTAATTGCCCAGAGCACATAACCATGTATTCATTGTTGAGACTCCATGGAATCAGAGACTTCACTGCCCACCAAGCATGTTGTGTAACCCATGCTGCGCAACCGAGGCTTTGTTGCTCAAAACAAGGCAAGATGTTGATTCCAATTTATGTTAGAAAGCTCCAGTAGAAACATGTCAAGCAGTCATTGGTAGAGTGTAACTGAAGAGTCTGGTCACAGTTAACGTGAGCTTTTAACCACATCTGTGGTAGCAACAGTCATCACTGTGGTTGTGATAATGTCAGGGTTTGTTGAGATGAAGTTTATGGGTAGCTATCTACTAGAAATTCTGAGTCATAATGAATTCTCTCAGCATTTATCATAATAGCATTAATTAGGACACATTTTGTGGGCATTAGTGAAGCTCTCACAAGTATTTTCCAGATATTTGATCATAACTTAGCATTAGTCAGGCATGAGTTAATGGACACCAAAGGCTTTATTCCTTCAAAAATCCTTTCTTGTTTCATGAGTCCCATTGCTATTATATCATTCAATATTCATTTTCATGACACTAATCATGTGGTATTGATTTATATATTCCACATTACCACTAGGACTCCATTTTAATTCAGTGTTAGCGTAGCATTAAAATGTAAAACAAAAGTGTTAACATTTTAAGTTAAAAGTCTACCTAAAATATTTCCATTAGATGAAATTCTACCGTCCCCACTGAGTGAAGAAGTCAATCCAGATCTTGCTTATGGGTACAAACTTGTAAAGAAATGTTATTACGCTTTTTCTTTTAGACATCAAAGGTATTTCTGAAGTATTTAGAAGACCTAAAGTACAAGGAAGACTTTTGGAAGACTAAAGGACCCATACTTTGCTACATAAAGCCAGTGGGATAGTTTGAATTCAGTGGTTACACAAAGACTTTGCCATCTGTGTAAATATCAAAGTTAGTTCTTTGACATTAAGGATAGACTCTGGCTGAATTTAGACTTTTCTGTTGTGGACTTTTCTTCTACTATCAAAGCACAAGTTAAATGACCCAAGAGAAGAGTCATACAGGGAGAAAAAACTCCTGTCCTTTCCCTTGGCTTATACCTGTGCAGTGCTCACTGTGATGCCAGGTTGTCATGCATGAACTGGTTAAAGGAACTCTGTCTTAAGGAAAGAAAGCTCTCATTCATGCCAGTGAAAATTCCATGCATGTGGCTTTCAGATTAGTGCCCTCAATTTGCTTATGACTTCTTTTCCCCATGCCTTACGCAGTCTCACAGAAATCTGTCAAAATACAGTTGTAAAGTTCAATTCTAGGCACATCAGTTCATATATATTATTTAGTGTGCTCTTTTTTGCTTTGAAAGAATTAATTTTCTTCCTAGCAGCTAGTGAGAGGCCTTGTTTTGAATCTGTGCTGAGATTAATATTGGTAACACACTGATGCTTTAGATCTTGCCAAGTAATGCATACATTAATCCAAGGACATTTTCAGTTTTTCATACTGCCCTTGTCCTCCCAGTTTCTTCTCTACAAGAAGCTGGGAGGGGGCAGACAGGACAGCTGACCCAAACTGGCCAAAGAAATATTTTTTATCGTAGGACATATGCCCCAGTATATAAACTGGGGCAGAGAGGGTGGCCAGGAGGAGCAATCACTGCTGGGGACTTGCTGGGCATCAGTCGTGAGCAACTGCATTGTGCATCACTTCTCTTCCTTGGTTTTCATTTCTCTCTCTTTTTGTTATCTAGCATTTTATTTACATTATTTCAATTACTAAACTGTTCTTAATCTCAATGCATGAGTTGTTTTTTGTTTTATTTGTTCTCCTCCCCACCCCACTGAGGGAAGGGGAGATGAGTGAGCAAAGGGCTGTGTGGTACTCAGTTACCGCCTGGGATCAAATCATGACACTTGAGAAGTTTCCACTCATACCAGACTTCCAGTTTATGTTTATTAGCTTGTTATATAATTTATTTTTAAGAAAAAATGAGATGTAGTCACCGCAAATAGATTTTAACAGTGCTATTTTAAAAACTGGACAGTCTTTTGCTGAGTTGTGGTGATGGCAATTCAGAGCACAACACACAGTTAAGTACAACCCATTTTTTTTCTCTCATTTCTTTTGTCTGTGAAAGACTCCTGTGTCTCTACTTTTACTGTGGAGGAGGAGTAGATAACCATCTTTATGTTGCTTTGATCAGAGGGAAAGAGGGACAACCCTCTCTGTTCCTGGAACAGAGAAAATGAGGATAGCTGGAGGATACCAGAGTAGAACAAAAGCAAAGAAGATACAAAAATGAAGGGAAAATGAGGAAGAAAAGTCTGATTTTTTGTGTGTGACAAGGACAAAATTCTGCCCAGATGTTTCTGAAAATGTTTACGAAAGCATCAGTTCTTGTAAAAATCATAAGTTCAGACCCTAGGACCCTTTTCTGCTGGGACCAAGCACTTGATCTAAGATTGCAGAAGCAAATAATCCTGATCAGAGAAAGAAATCATGCAGCTGCTGGGCACCACATGCTCTCCAGGTTTCCTCACTCCATCTCTCCACCTCTACTTTTCTACTTTTTCTGCAAATGGCAATATATGGCATGATCATGCAAAATGGAGCCATAGTCAGAGTACATGGTGATCCATCTGGTTTCTTGGTACCAGTTCCCCACTTGTCCTTTGTGGCTGAACAGCAACTCCAGAAATCAGATAACACATCCCAGTGAGACATTTCATTTTTACATTTCAAAATCAGCTGCCATTAGTGCAGTGCAAAGCTTAGGAAGCTGCAGAGCAGTTCCTCACTTGACTCAGTGGAAGTGTCTTAAGACCTCCCTGGAGCATAATTGCTTTAGCTGTATTTCACTGTATGGACGGAGGAAGCAGAATGAGAGTTATTGAGTGAGACATGAAAAGAGAAGAGAAAAAGATGTAGGAAAGAAGCAAAGACCTATCTGCATTAACCATTCATTTCACAAATTGTCTTGTGTTTCAGTTTGTCAAGAAGATTAAGATTTGTTGCAGCCTTGATAGACATTGGACCTATTTACATTTCATCACTGATGCTCTATTGTCCTGCTAACACATCTTTATAATCCTGACCTTATAAGTTATGATTTGGTTGAGGGAACATAGGAGATGTAGAATTATGGAATACTTACCAAAATGTAGCTGGTTTATGAATTTTTATGAAGGGCTAAAATATTTCTGGGAAAGTGACATGAGCTTTATAAAGCACCGTTTCTTAGACATATCTCATCAAGGGTGAATATTGTATGACATGTAGCAACTGCAAAAATCTCAGATTTCACAATCTGGAAATGGGAATATATACCATATAAGAACATCATAATATTTATTTAAGTATTCAATATAAATACTCTCCACATTACTCTTCAAATATGCTTACACTTAAAACTCAAGTACTATTATTCTGTGCTTTCTGTTCCTGATGAGGCTTGCTTTACTTGTAGGCTTGAAAATATCCTAAGGTTTTTAGGTTAAATTTATGTGTATATGTCCAACATTATTATAAGTACCATAATAATGCTGCATGAAAAGATTGGTTCTAAATTGCTTAATTTGGTCAGCCATTATCAACTGTATTTTCTACTGCTGGACGGTGACAAATCTACAGAAAGACAGATGGAAAACCCTACAGGAAAAGCTGAATTAGGATTCAGTGTTAATTGGGATTGCTTTTTTCACTGTTGCTTCTATTTTATTCTTCAAGGCTTCTCCTGAAGCTTTGCAAGAGCAAAAAAAGCTGAACATTGATTAAAATCTTTATGCTTCTAGATACCTGTCTGATAGGTACAGACTGATCTTTTGCACCAAAGTTAAGTATGGGAAATTTTTCTTAAGGCTCTGAAAAGGTTGCTTGAAATAAGTCAAGTCTGTGATGGACATTGGAAAAAAAAAATCACTATATGCAGTATTTGACACCAAAAAAAGACCCAACCCAAACAAAAAAACCCCAACATGTTCATAAATCTCCAGACATGCTCTAGTCTTTTGCTTAGACTGCTATTACCCTACTAATGTGGTGAAATCCTGATGTTCAAGGTCACATGATGAGCCATTGATTCACTACATACTATGAGTCTCATCACACTGTGCTGCATCACTTCCAAGTCTTCTTCAGGTTTTTTTGGAGTCTAGTTATCTGACAAGAGAATAACTTCAGGAACCACATCATCTTCAGCAAGATACTCTGCAAGGGATATGCTTCAGTGTAAGAACAGAAAATAAGCCTTGTTATCCCCACCCAAACACTGCACTGATCAAGGGCAAAGGCCTACCAGACACTGATTTTTGTTAGAGGTCTAGGGTTGCTTTTAACCAAAATGTCAATATGTGTAAAGCCTAATATTCTATTGAGAATATATGACTTAGCAGGTTGATGGATTCAGCACCTTCTTCACCACCCCAGCCAGTCAGTAAAATGTAGAACTGGCTTCTTTGAGATCTACTATTTAATAAGTAGCTTAGCAGCAAAGATTTTGTACAACATTTGTTACTGATGAATTTCCAACCAAACCATGACAGTTTCTGTATTATATTCTCTAAACATCTCAATCATTGTGTGGTTTAGACTGCGGAAACAGTTCCACATGGCAGCTGAGAGCAGAGCAGCACATACTGTTCTGGTTGACAACATCTGGAAGCTCAGAGTAAAATTACCTAAAGAGGAAACAGTTAAAATGTATTTATTGCTAGGCCTGTGGCAAAATAACATCATACTGGGCTCCCCAGAGCTACAAAATTTGTCCTTCAGACGTTGTCAGTAGACACTGATGGAGGTTTCTTCCATCAGTTTTTGAAAGAAGTCAGCCTTGGACCCTCCTGAATGGGGACAGATGCCAGAGAGAGAGAAGAGTTGAGAAACAGTGGAAGTACTGGGGAACTTATCTTGCAAAGAATAGCTGGTCCAGGGAGGTAAGCCTTTAGACAAGTCTACAATATACCACCAGTATTTGCCTCAGCCTAGTCATGGCCTCATGTGAGAACCAACAAAAAGAAAACCCAAAGAGACAGTTGTGTAGCTTGCAGAAAGGGAATACAGCCTGTAGTAGCTTTTCTTGCTATCTATCACAAGTTCTCTGGAGTCATCAAGTGTCTGTAGGAGGCCATGGGCAGGGCCTGTAATACATTCCAAAAAGCTTTGTTCACTTCACCCTCTACTAACCCTCTGGATGTCAGGGCAGACAAACAGTAGAGTAAGAAGTTTGTATCATGCTTCTATCACCCTCGGTATACCACATCTCAGAGCTGCACTCTTAGTATGCCTTGACTTTCAGACTGGGTGTGTGGTAACACACCCCATGTGCTAACACCATGGCTTGGGTCAAAGAGAACTGCCCCAAATAAGTAAATCAGAAGCTTGAAGGCAGGTCCAGATATTACAGCAAAGGCTGAATACTTGTACTATGCCTCAACAGTTTTGCTTACAGAAAAATGAGTTTTGGGTTGACTTGATATGATACAGTGATTTTGGCAAAACTTGTCTGAAAATTTTAATCAAAGGAAATTGTTTTGGTAGATACATTAACTCAAGAGCAGTAAGGAACTTTATTCTTCATGAGAACGCTGATCCACCCATTTAGAATGTGAAGAACCTTTCACCTTATTCCTGTTCCACCTCTAAGGGCATCACCACATTAAAAGTATTCTGGCTTAAAGTGCTGGAAGAAGATTCCTTAGTCTGGATGGCTGCTGCTCAAAAATGGATATTACTGCATATGAACCAACCAGGTCAATAGACATGAGAAACATTAACTGGAGGGTAGTGCTTTCACTGTTGTGTTTAGGATGCTGGCCTGGAAAGTGGAATACCTTGGTTCCTGTCCCTGTGTTGGGGATCACACCAGCACATTGAAAAAAGTAGAGTTACTTTAAGGGGGAGACTGAAAAACTGGTCTGATCTGGTACAGTAGGTTGAGGCCAGGGCATTCTTCTGGGAGCTGGAAATTTGAAACTTCTCAATGGGAGAAAGCAGTGAGTCTAAGTCTGTGATACCCTGGGTAAGCAGCTTAAGCACTGGGCTCAGTATAAAAGCGACACCACTTTGGTCTTTTTAAGTGTTGCCTAATGAAGCTTTTTATTTCCAGTACTTTGCTCTTAGAATGTTCTGCAATGAAAACAATATTTTCTTTGACTCATAATGGATTTTTTTCTTTTGTTTCTCTAAGAAAAAAACCAAACCAAAACAAAAAAACCACTTACGTCCAAGGGTAAATACTTTGTTTGTCTGGACTAAGAACTGAAAAATTCATTATTTGCACAAAGTATTAACTGAGACTAAGAATTTAACAAGATTCATAAAGAACTGAATGGCACATAGGGAATAAAGAAGTTCCAAGTTTTGAAGACTTTAGGGTACTCTACCAGAATCTAAAAGATCTTGAAAACTGAGAAACCATTCAAAAATAAACAAAAAACCCCACTCAGTAAATCTAAGCACAAAGTGGTATTATTAAGAAGGTACAATCAAGCAAATACATATAGAACAAGAAAAAACTGCCAGGCAGAAGTACTACCAAGAAAAAAAAAAAAAGATCACTGTGAGTGACAGAGCAGCAACAGGAAAAGATAATGTCTCAACAGGTGCAGTGTCATTTAAGTGCTACAGTTCAGCAAAGGTGTAGGTTTCCTGGAATAAAAAAGGAACAGAAAAATGATGGAAGAGCCTGAAAGGCTTCTCACTTCTAATACAGAAGAGTGAATGCACAAGGGCAGAGCGAATCACTTCAGGTAACTCTGTTCTTCCATTAGTGGGGCAAAGATTGATTCCACCTTACTTTTTCAGCAAAAATACAGGCTATATACACATTTTAAAAGGGTGTGAGGGATGTTTTATATTCCTCAAAATAAGGTACGGGCACAGAATGGATTGTAGAAATTTTCCCACTCCTTTTTTGACGTGACTTGTCAACACATTCAGAGTCGTGTTTGTAAGAATTGAAAATAACCTTGAGTATCTGTTTGCACACCACCATGAAACATAAGCCCTGTCTGGGTTTTTAACCCAGTTTGTAGTATAGCTGACGGGTCACTGCAAACCACCCAAAACTGCAATTCCAAGGAGAAAAATGACTTCAAAGGCAGTTACCAAGTACCTTTTCCTGCTTGCAGTGGGAGTAGGTCCTCAAAGTTGTCCCGGGGCTAGTGCTGCCATGCATGTAATATGTACAGTCATCACGAGGCTTATGTTAGGATCAGAAGCTATTTTCTCATTGGAGAGCCCACAGGAAGCAAGCAAGAGGCATCTGACTACTGAAATAGACCCAGTCAGGGTTGGTGAAGTAAGCATGAAGCAAACCATTTAGACCCCCTCCCCGGTCTAAGATAATTTTATTTCCATTCGTTTTATTACTAACACATTGCTGCTTCTGCTTCTTATTATGTTGTGCTCCTTTTATATCACTTGAACAGTTGAAAGGGCCCTTAAAACAAATGTCAATAACCTTTATGCATTTTTAATCACTCCTTTATTTGTTCAGGGAAGGGAAAGGTAGCTGTGATATGAATAAGAAGGTCCAAAGCACGCAATTAAATTCTGAACTGGGAAAAATTTAAAAAATCTCTCCCTGGTTTATGGTCTCCACAGAGGAAAAGGAATTTGTCAGCATATGAAATCTCTACATTTTGCATCAGGAATATGTTGGTGTGGGACTGGGGAAAAGGTGCTGAACTATCTCTCAATTTTATCTGCTCTCTCCTTCTTGGTTAAGAATTGGCAGGACTGTATTACAGCCGGAAGGTATGGGCAAAAGTGTCCCTAGACACTTATCCATGAAGTTCCTCATTGGGCAACAGGTGGTATTCTTGTTTAGCAACAGAAGGCTTCCTTAGTCCAGGCCACAAGAGGACACAGATAGTCTGAAAACTTTCCTTAGAGGAAATCCCATGAAGTAATTTGAGTTACAACTTGGAGGAAAATAAACCCTCTTATAACTCATTGGCTTTCTCCCATACTGAGGCCAGAGTTGCCAAGACTCTTGCCTACTGAGGCTTTTTATAACCAGCTTCTAAACCCCTGAAAACAGGGCTTTCCAATGGAAATGCTGACAAAGACATAACAGCAGTGCAAATGAGTCTGCAATAACACTGCTGGGTCCCATAAAAGAAAAGGTACTAGGCAGGGGAAAACATTCACCTGGAACTCAGTGTTTGGCACAACACCCAGCTCATTCTTCACACCTAATAATATTCTTCAGTATTTCACACCCAGTGCAAAAAGAATAACTTTGGTGCCTGGGGTTCTCTAAAAAATTCTGTGTATTATATTGGTAGCTTTCTTTTGCTTTCCCAAAGACAGTGGGCACAATAATTTTTATTATTATTTATTACACTGTATGGCAAGTAACAGAGAGCAATTTGTAATTTTTTGAGCTGGAGTAAATTTTAAATATTATAAACCCAAGGAGATCTAAGCATATCAAAATGATACTTCAAGAAGTTACAGAGTGCATCTTGGTATTGCTCAACCCTGAAGAAGGGAAGTAAAGAACTAGAAAACACTCTGCATTTCAAAATATCCTTTATACCCATTATCAGTGATGATATAATATAGCATCAAGGATTTTTGTGACTTAACATGAATAGAGTATGTTGACAGATGGAGAAACTCTGCACTGTGTTAATGTTTACCCCAGGCTAGTATGGGAGGGAGAACTCACTTGACACTGATGCAAACACATACCCTGCACAGCCACTACTGCAGCCTACATGTGGTATCAGTACTATTTAATGTGGGATTAATTACTCACAAAATAGCATTGAAGTCAAGCATTTAAAAAGATTAACAAAGGGATTGGACACTTATATAATGAAGAGTATCAACTACAGTTACATCAGGAAGAAATGGGGGGAAGAGAAATATGGTCAAGAGTTACTGGAATGAAAAAAACAAAGCCTTAGTGACTCAGAGTATAATCTCTCCTACAAGTGAAGCACAAGGAAAGAACTCCTCTCTCTAGTCAACAATATTCAATGAAGGTCTTGAAAATGAGCTTCCCAGCACTCACCACTATGAGAGAAAGATTAAATGGATGGATGGATGGGCTGGTCACCTGAAGTGTGATACTGTTCCTATGCCATGATTACTGAACTTTTTAGGGTGGCAGTGTGGGTATAGAAATTATACTCTTCTGGGAGGGAAGACAGTAATAGATGTAAAGTGCCTTTATTATTTTGATAATGTTTAATCTACTGGGAGACAAGTAAATCTCAATCTCTACAACAAACAAGGTTTTGGCTTTGCATCTCCAGAGGAACATGGGCTCATGGATGGATTTGAAAACAGTTTTGGTACTGATGCTTTGCAAGGAGTTAAACAAAGGGCAGAAACATGCCTTTTCAAAACTTATGAGTCCCTGGAAATCTCACAGTCCCAGCACTGTTTAGGGGCTTGTGTCACCTATGACAGACCTCCTGCTGGTTGCACAGTACTTGTCGTCCTACAGCATTTGGAGCCTAGGGAACATAGTTCTGCTCTGATCCCAGTCAATTGTTCTGCCTAAAGCTGTGCATCAGGGAAACATATTGTTCCTTTATGGACTTTTGAACTACACGGGTTCTTGCTTAGCTCGCAATATCTCCTCCTGAATGATCCTGTCATACTGACTAAAATGTTGTACGGAGTCCTCACAGGGTACTAACTGCTCCCTAGACTTCTATGATAGAAAGCTGTGGGTATGCTTGGGCATTGCAGTCGTTGACCTTCCAAAACCTTGATATCTCTGCACGTCTGAGTGTAAAGGTGATGGTAGGTTTTTAATGTTAGGTCAAAAATATCTGCTTCGATGCCCTCTTATTCCTGCTTAAGAGGAAGTGTGTCTTTACTGTGCTAGTGCACCTTGTAACTAACATAAAGACAGGAGGAAAACATGGCAGCAGTCACCTATGCTTTCAATGGAAAAAGCACACTCCACTGCAAGAGCTCATGTCCCCACGATCCCCACTGCCCCTCTGACATTCTGCAGGGTGTGGATACATGTGGATACTCAAAGCCTCTCTGCTTTCATTTCTACCTCCTGTTGTAAAGCCATCCTTGTTGCAAACAACCCTGATGGCCATAGGAGTCTGGCTTTAGACAGGAGTTCAAGAGCTTTCATATAGTAGTGTTAGCAGGCAGATCCAAGCTTAAAACAATTTTTTTGGTTTTTGCCACAGCATAACTTCGACACTTACGTTTCACACTCTCGTATTTAGCTACCTTCCTCACAAGTACAAAGGGTTGTTTGGAGACCTAATTTTGTGCCACCTGGGATATTAAAAAGCAAAAAATTCCCTTTAAGACTGAGCAGTTATGAACTCACCCAGGGTTATAAATCTGTACAAAACAAATTGGCACCCCACACACTGCCTCTGAATGTCTGAAGTCTTGTGTAATTCCCAGTGATACTAGGTTTTTATTTTAATGTATTTCTAAATTTAATTTTATTTAATTTCTTTTATTGTCAGATTTATTTGCCAGAACAATGTACAGAACCGTTATTATAGTCACTCTGTCTCCTTTACACAACAGTTAGTAGCTCAGTCTTTTGCAGGGCATTTTTAGATATATTAGATTATAGTCTTGAGAAATAACAGAGAAGTTAAAGGAAAAGCTGCAGGAACTTAAGAATCACAAGACAAATAGGAAATTAACCACAAACTCAACAAGATGAAGTCTGGAAGGAAAACAATGCCTTTAAGCTTTGTTTCCTTTACTGTTGGAGAATCCATCTTGGGAACCTGAGAAAGTATACTTTAGATGGATACACAAAGAAAAAAACATTAACAACTACTCTTTATGGTTTAACAAAGAACTGCAAAAAGATTCTATGAAGACTCATTAGAACTATAAGTGGAAAATTTTCAGTATGTAAGGCTCTCTGTCAACAAAAAAATCCTTTTGTTCTACTTCATACCTTCCTTAGCCTTATCATGTTGACTTGTAGTATAAAGGTGGGGTTTTCAATACCATCTAAAATGTCTGCTCCCTCTTTCCCTTAATGGCCATTGTATATCTAAATCTACAGGTGAATGACACTCTCAGCCTTCATAAAAATAAATGCTGAGGGATACTTTTATTCTCATGCTTTCAGCTGAGAGGAATTTTTTATGTGTAGAAACTTAGGTTAATATAACTTAGTGCTAACAAGTTTTAATGTTGTAAACTGAAGAAATTGTGCATGGGGAAGATTATTTTTCCATGAGCAGCCCAGTGTAGTTTATGAGAATTTTGTCTTTCAATGCACAGATGAGTCAGGTGAGATTTCACTGTCCCTACAAACTGAACATCAAGATTCATCAATTTTAAATTAATTTGAAATTAATTGTAGGAAATACACAACTTAGGACACAAATTATCTTAAGGTTTTGATATATTTCCCTGTGTACCTTTCTCCAAATGAAAAAGTATGTGTGTACACCAAATATATATTTATTGTGGAGATGCCAACACCTATGTTTGCACAAAATCTTGAAAGTAAACAATTTTATTTGCATTGTGCTATCCAGAGAAAGAGCTAGAATGCACATACATGCCTTAGTGTTCAAATTAAAATACACACAAAGGGTATAAGTGACAGTGAAATAAATCATAAAACTAAAACACAATACATCAAACTATGACTACAGTGCCATTCAGAGGTGCCGACACAGCTCTTTAGTTATATCAGAGCTTCTCTAAAGTTAATAAATTCTGATGATAAAGAACAATGCAGCTGCAGCATTACCTTGATCTTCATGAGCTGAGTAAGACCTCCTGATACCCTGAGTAAGCACATCTGACCTCAGGGCTCTTAGCAGTAAGCATAATGGTAGGAATTTCAGCTATCGCATTTAGATCAAATTCAAGTTATGCCTACAGAATTTGTAATGGCACTTGTGGACTGCAAAGTCCAAGTAGATGTTTATGCACATGCACAACACTGTGTTCAGGTCTGTACAAGGCAGATAATGCCTGAGGTATTCACTCTACCACAATTAGCGGAGTGAAGGGTAGAAACTTAGAGCTCACTCCTTCTTCCACAGGGAGTAAAGGGAAAGAAAACATCCCCCAAGATGCTTTCTGAGGAGGACAAAGGTTCCCTCTGAAGTGAAAGGCAGATAAACTCCTCTGATCCGCTTCCTTCATAGTAAATGTTCCACACATCCATGAAAAGATTTAAGTGATGATATTATGATTTTCAGGTTTCAGAACACACATGTATCAAGCTTTTGCATTTAGCTAAATGCTGGGGCTCTTCAGCACTACAGGTTGGAAGACTGAGAGGATCATTATTTAACAAGGAAGCAAAAGAAGCCATCACCACCAAAGCCTGTTTGACACAGGTGGCACATCTCTAAACAAAGATAGTGTTAGGTGCTCTGGGTTTTTGGACTACAAAAATTATTGGAGTTCTTCCATTAGTTATTCCTAGCTTTCAGAATGCACACTTCTGTTATGCTTTGTGGGTTACCAGGACATGAAAGAGTTGGGATGTAATACAATCTTATAAAAAGCAGTATTGTATCATAACTCTTGCACAAAACAGGATCTTTGGAAAATATTAAAAAATCTGCAAGTGGCTACACCAAATTTTGGTGTTATGTTTTTCTTTTCAAGAATGCACTAAAATTACAAATCTTTGGATTTTTAGAGAAGACTATGTCTAGTGTGTGTGTGTGTGTGCGCGCGTAGAATCCACTTAAGTGAGTTTATTTTTAAGCAAGGAAACATGCCCTTCTTTATCTGCAGCTGACCTCTTCAGGTTCAGTAGACTCTTACAAATGGACAAAGGAATAGATTTGATTACTGGCTGCTATATCCATGAGTCAACCAACACTTAATTCTGTCTTCCACAGGAATTCATCTAGTCCAATGAACTAATCTGTGGTAACCCACAGGAGGTAAAGTCCTAGATAGGGAAGAGGAAGTGTAGCATAAGACAACCCCAAGACCTGTGAACAGGTGGAGAACTGCATATGGCTTTGTCTTCAATTGTAAGTTTCCACTACTGCTAATATGAACTATAAACCTATCCTATTACATGTGCATGCTACTTGCATTTAAGGTCACTTTGGCCTCCAGGAATGGAAATTGACCCACTAGGATCTGAGTATCATGCAGTATGGCAAGAACTGATAAAAAATATAATTAGCTGCATAAATTTCCAGGCTTTTTTCAGTATCACACATAATCTGCATTATTCCTACTTTAATTGCAATGTAGTTTCATGACAAGTCCCTGTATTTTTGGCAGAATACGCAAACTTTTCTCTTTTTATCCTTTATTGTCAGGATAATCCTTTAAAAATCTTTTTTGAAATCTCCGAGAGTTAACTTTTTTTTTTTTTTTAATGGATTGTACATGTTTTGTGATTGCAATAACCTTCTTGGTACTGAGCATCTAATTCCTTTCATTGGAATCTGTGGGGATTTTTATGCAGAGGATAAACTGGATATAGGTGTTTTGCCTGGATACAGTTGTTTTGCCTGGATACACGTGTTTCAGGGAAAAGTAACACAAAGCTTTCAATATATTCAAATATTTAATTGTAAAAAAAACCCCACATCTTAAGATGTGGTTCAGAAAGCAGCAAAAAAAAAAAAAAAAAAAAAAAAAAAAAAAAAAAGATAGGGGGGGAAACTGTTCTGATGGGTTAGAAACCAGAATGACACACAGGGCCCTTGGTTATGTTAGTAAACAGAAACTGGGCCACATCTTACTTAGATCTGTAGCCAAAGATCACATCTTACCAAGACTGGAGTCTCACCATTATTTCAAGAGGTCAAAGCTTCTCTGGTCTGGCATTTCTAGTCCCGCTCATTAATCTTCTCTGTTTCTCTCTTATAACCCCTAAATGTTCCATTCCTGAAGGAAACTTCACAATATAACATATTTGCCGAGACCACCAAATTTTGCTGCAGCAAATTCAAAAGAATTTTGGCTCTCTTGTCTTGCACAAGAGAAGCAGCAGAGCCTCTTTGCATTATGGTTGGTGGGTGCACACTTGATAAGCCTAAACCTGTTAGCCCCCTTCCCAACACAACCAGTGTACTGGGAGTTTTCAGTTTGAGATTTATACAGTTTCAGTTTGAGATTTAATACACAGACACAGTCCCAATAAACTTGGCTTCTCATCAGGGGTTTGTTCTACCAACCCAGGCCCTCCACGCAGGATGCAGGGGGAAGAGTTCAGTCCTGGTGGCCTTGCATCTCAGAGCCATCCACAGTCCTTTTTAACACAGATTTTCTGTGTTCCTGCTTTCCTCAGGCACTGCCCCCTCACGAAAGGCAGACTTGCTTCTAGGCCATCTGCCCTTCCACTGGCTGAGGACAAAAACCCCTTAGCAATCACCATGGTAAGGTTATCTGATAGCCATTAAATGAAGTCCAGATTAGCAGAGCAAATACTTCTGAGACTGCTTGATGTCTTTGCAATAAAGGCTGAACTGTGGCAAATCTGGAACTCAGTACTGGGTTTTTTACGTTAACAATCAGGTGCCATCTAAATGCCCTGGCTCCCATTCTCTGCAGAGGGAAACCTCTGTGCTCTGAGGGGAGCAGGAGGCAGACAGCATCAGTGAGGGGCTCTGGAACTGTTAGGCAAAGAAAGACATTCTGGCTACGAAAAAGTAGTGTCTGACTCTGTGTCACTATGTATCTTGATCGTCCCAAAAGCATTCTTACACTCCCAGTCTCCTGCGGCTAAAATGAACACTTATTCTTTCTTCAGATTCAACAAATATGGGTTTAAGCATTTGTTTAATTTTTCGCTTCTTTGTGAGATCACAAAACAGAGAACAGTTGGACTGACAAGTTAATATCTTTCCCCTTAGAGGTTGAGGAGCTTCTGTATTTATGATTTTACTTTACTGGCCTTATGCAGTATGTAGAACAAGAAGATACCCCAACTATGGTTCTGCAAGGTACTACTGTAAAATAGACAAAGAAATATCTTGTTCCCAAAACCAGGAGATTAGGCTGATAAATTTCATGGACACTTCTAAAAGTTCACAAGTAACTCTTCTCTTAATGCTCTGCTTTCTCACTAGTTGGAAGCCGAAAAATGCATTTGTCATTGACAGAACAAATACTAGAGCTGAACATAAAGATGTTCTTTCTGCAGAATTCCATGTTGTCTCGCAGATTTGCCACAAAACAACACTTGTCCCTGGTTGGAGCTGTGGTACACTCTGTTCCGGTTAAGGAGCCCGTCATGCAGATGCACAGTTATTACCTCAGCAGAGAGAGAATGAGCTCTTCCCTCCTCAGAACAAACACTCAGAGATTCCTTCAGTTATATTTTTGCCCAGGGCTGCTGCTCAGTCTTGGGACCTTTGTTTTGGCTGCTGAGAGATCCTACCACCCAAATACATGGAAACAATTAATGGATGTTTGGCTCCTGCTTCATGTTACATCAGTCCTCCATGTTTAGCCTGGGATGACAGGCTAGGATTTCCCTCTCCTGTTCAGCGTCCTCTAAACAGCTCTAGTTAATGATTTTTTCCCTTCAAGGCCTATTGGTCAGATCTCATTCACACTTGCAGCTTTCTGAAATGCAGTCTCAGGCCGAGATCATCAAAGCAAATTGCAGAAGTGAGGTTCTCATATTCAAAAGAACCATAATCAAAATAACCTAATTCCCTGGGAAGCTTTGCCTCAGTTTTAAATCTTCTGAAAAAGCCAAGTGTACAAATATACGAGAAGAGGCCCGGTCTAAGTGATGGAGACATTATACCCTCTAGTGGCAGGAACACATGGCACTGCACAAGCCACCACTTGGGTTTGGGAGAAGCACCCCAGGGTGGAGACTCATGAGGGGCACAAAGTAGATGTTGACCCTGACTAAAACTCTTGTGGATCAGTAATCAGAAAGCATCCTGGCAGTTTCAAATGGAAAGGCTTGGTCAGACAAATGTGTGTTCACAATCCAAATTTGTGTACTTAGTGACATGAAGAGAACCCTTTATTGCTGGTTAGTTCCACACAACATAAACCAGGAATAGCTGCAGCAAAGCCACTTTTATGTCATTTTTTGTTTTCCTCTCCTTTGTTGTTGCTGTTGTTCTTAGATAGTCTCAACCCAGCATTACCTCTAACTGTATGAAATAATGCAAGTAAATATTAAAAAGTTTTCATGTTTGGTTTTCATCAGTAGCATATCCTGCAGGGTTAAAAAAAAATGTGGAGGAAGCAAAATATCCTAGGTTTTGGGTATTATTAAAGCTATAAACATAAAGATTTACTGAGAGCAGGAAAGGTTTATTACCTGACATTTGAGATCATACACCTCTGGGTAGTTTTGTTCTTATACAACAACGGTTGCCTCAGCTAAGCAAAGGGAAGGATAAGCATGTTTAATTCACTCCTGCTAATATGTAGTAGGTTGCAGAAAGCAGCTTATGACTTTGCTTTTGAAAGTCTGGTGTTTGGGGTTTGTTAAGCTATTTGCCTGAGGGCAGGATGACATTCCTGTGGCATGTGCTTTCTTGAATTCCACATAATGCATACTCTTTTTTTGCCTAAAACCTGAATTAAAAAGAAAAAGAAAAATGGAAAAAGCCTCCATCTTCAAGATAGTAATACTTAATAAGTCTTTAACTGGATTCTGCTCTGCAGTGAAGGATACATTACTGCTAAGGTTTGCTAGTGGCATACAGGTATTATAACCATTAGTTTAGAAACACATATTACTGCAATGCTGATTCAAATCTCCATCCCATTTTTAGATTGCCCACCACATAATTCAAAGTAAGGTTGCTTCATTTCAGTAATGCTCACAGTTTTGTTGTTCCTACATGTCAGCCCATTCATTTCACGTTGCTGTCCTGCAAGAACTAGTTAAATCAATATTTTGTAATTCATTTGAAGTCTCTAATTACTGGTTTCCCCATTTCAGGGCTTCTGTGAAGGAGATTTACTAAAAGGTGATGGCCAGTTCTGTTATTTCTTCTGCTCTTGCCAGGGGCCAGTAAGCCCTATCACCACAGGCACAATACTCTGCAGTAATTATTGCACAGCCACCCATGTATCAACACTGACAAATAAAGGAACCAGTAATTTATTGGTAGGACTTTGTAATCTTGCTTTCGTTCATTTAAAGGAAATTTGGTTGCATAGGTCTCCTCAGTCATAATCTTGTTTTCTTGTCAAGAGACAGATTAATTAACCTATGTTCATGTTGAAATGCAATGCATAGTTTTTAAAGATTTCCATAATTGTGCTAACAGTCCAATTGGTAGCACAAGGCTGAAAGCTTTGGCCTTGTGTTGCAGGCTGTATGCATCCCCCTGTGGCATCCCACCAGTGAACCAAGAGTTAAAACAAAGAAAAGAGAGTCTTTGCTCAGCTGGTCTGCACAAACAGGGATCAGCAACTATCCTAAGGGGTAACAGTCACTGGGACATAACACATTGCTATTAAATGGCATCTGGGGGAAGAAAAGAGAGTCTTTAAGGTTCCCTTTGAGGCAGAAACTAAGATGTCTTTTCCTTTTACTAGAAATTAGAGACTCTGCCCAGTTCATCCTCATGGCACAAACCCAGCAGGAATCAGGCTTTGGTAGTCCTACTGCTTTTGAAATGGTTAATTTCACAATCCATTTGAAATCTTTAGCAGAGATAATGCTATATATTCTCTTTTAAAAAAAATTGTTCAAAAGCCTTATTATTGTTCAAAATCCTTATCATACACTGACTGAAGAACAACAAAGCTGAGAGCAAAAAACAGATCTGGTTGTGTTGGGGGGACATGGTTGTGTTGGGGGGACATAAGGGAGAGAAAACAAATTCAAGTAGAGAAGAGACACTGAGGAAACAAAAATTCCCTGGGAAAAATATACCTGGAGAAGAATTTAAAAAGTATAGAGAACACCCAGTGGAAGGATTGGGAGATGTGAAATGAGGCAAGGGAAAGGTGAGGTGACATGATGGAAAGACAAGGCATCAAGGCCAAGAGAAGGGGCTTGAGGTTTTGAGCTTGCTAATGATATGGTACTGGAAGTGTTCCTGCTTCAGAGCAAAGCCCATCAGGAACTGAAAATCTAAAGTCCAAACTTCCCTGGGCTTGTGCAGCTGGGAGAAGAAGGAAACTGAATAGGCTTCAAGTTCAAAATGTCTTTTGGAAATGTACTTGATTTTCCACAGAAATGAGGGTATTTCTCCTGCACTGAAAATCAGGCCCTAAATATTTAAGTTAGTAGTAAAGACAGAATTTCAAATTCAGAATAAGACAAAACAATGATACTCCTGTAGGTAGATATACTGGTCATAAAAAAGACTTAAAAGTCCAACAGAAGTCCTAACACTCAGTGCCCTAGTTATTGCCTTACATTAGTACTTGGAGCCTTGTTAGCATAAACCGTACACCAAGTAAATTATTCTTGTTTCTCTTATGTGCATGCTCTTGCACAAAAGTACGTACAATGAAAGTTGGAAACAAACTTTTTGGAGTATGTGAGGCTTGTCAGCTCGTTCAGTGTACAGCCTCCAACATCTAGGGAAAAAATGGCTGGACAGAGCTGACATGCGAGCAATGGAGAAAGATATTTCTGATTATGGATGCTCTAAATGTAGCATCCTCTTTAGAAACCAGCTTCCTCAGTGTCTGAGGAGAAGCTGATATGATACAAATCTCTTGGTGACAGGAATAGGAAATTTCTCTTGGTCTAACACAGTACTCTTTAAATGCAGTTGGCCATTTTTCTGGTTTCATGAGCCAGTCATTCTGTGTAGCCCAGGGTAGTTTCTTCTTGCTTCTATAGTTTTGCTGCTAGCCATGTCCCTGAAACAGTGCTGAGTCAATGCATCGTGCCACTGTAAGGAAAATTTAGTTGGGAGGTAAGATGTCCCCAGAGTTCACATGAATTTATGTGGTCATTTATGTGGTCTCCTTCCTGCCTGAGTGTGAACAGGAAGCAGGTTTGAACTAGCTGAGTCTTCATCGACTCTCACATCTTTTAAATCTGTTCACACACCATGTCTTCCAACTTTTTGCTTCATCTGGGTGCAGAAGGTGCAGGTGCACAGCACTGGAAGCAAGTGCTGGAGGGGTGATTTCTGTGAGAAGCAGACAGGAGCTGCCCTGTGATGGACACAGAAGGTTCCAGATGGCTTCAACTGAGCCACCATAGGGCACAGCTGAGACACTCAAACAAGATAGTGATGTGTCTTGGAAAACGTAGTTAAGGAAGGGCAAACATGCCACACAGGCAGAGAGGAGTAAGATGGAAAAAAAAAAAAAAAAGTAAGTGTAACAGCCCTGCAGATGCTCCTTGGGGGGAGGGAAGGAGGTGCTCCAGGCCCCCAAAGAGAGATTCCTCTGCAGCCCTTGGAGAGCCCACACTGGAGCAGGTTTATTCTGAGGGACTGCAGCCCATGGAATGGTCCACAATGGAGGAGAGGAACAGTGTGAGAAGGAAGGAGATGCAGAGAGGAGCTGCTATGGTCTGACTCTACAACTTGTTATTTCTCACCTGCGTGCACTGCTTTGACTGGTGGGAGGTAGATGAGCTGGATGTGAGGGAATGAAGTTGAGGCTGGGGAAAAGAGAAGGGGGTGGAGTAAAGGTGTTGTTTTGTCTTTGTTTCTCACTATCCAGATCTATTTTAATTGGCAATAAATTAAATTTGTTTTCCCCCAGCCAAGCCTGTTTTGCCCATAATGCTAATTGCTAAGTGACCTCCCTGTCTTTATCTTGACCCAGGAGTTTTTTCATCTTGTTTTCTCCCCTTGTCCTGGTGATGAGGAAGAGTGACAGACCAGCTGGGTGGGCATCTGGCTGCAGTCCAAGCTCAGCCCACCACAGAGGGTTAGGCAGAGCAGCAGCTGAGCATACCACAACCCAGATCAATGGCATCTACAGTAGACCACTCATCCTATGTACAGTGCCTGTACTTTGGGAGCAAGTCACTGCCAAGCTAAGCCAGCAATACAGACAGAAAATGTTTGATTCAAAAGCCTCTGCCCATGTAATTTTCATTTTGACTCCACTGTCCAACTCACAGTTGAGTAGTTTTTGGTCTAAGAAGAATCACTTTACCTGAGAAAATAATGGTAATTACCAAAAGCCTCTGCACTAAACTCTTAATGAAAAGTTTGACTTGAAAATGACAGTGATATCAATTAATCTGTACTGCCACAGCTTATGGACTGATGAGGGTGAGGACTTACGCTTCTTTTTCCAACTTTTCTTGTCTTAGGGAAAAATATGTTCTCTATTTATTTTTTCTCAGTATTTCACTACATTTCTGTAGCGTTTCAGAAATAATTGGTAGCAGTAACAGTAGATCTGTACGACATTTTTGTGTCAGCACCAATTCCACCCCCTCTCTGTGATGAGTGAATGTTTTATCTTCCAAGACCTTTTTTTCCCTCAGAAACATTTGCTAAAATCCATTATTTCTTTGTCTAGATAATTTGAGAAAGAAATGCCATCATTCTCAATATAAGTAGAACTTCTATGCAGTATTTTAATAATTCTACGCACTGTTTTTACTCTGTACCCAGACTGACTTTTTAATGTCTGTTTTTCTTTCTTTCTTTCCCCCGCTACCCTACCCTACCCTACCCTACCCTACCCTACCC
>JAAWXA010000019.1:4923346-4958729 GCA_038090715.1 Florisuga fusca | reverse complement strand
CTTTTTTTTTTTTTTTTCTTTTTTTTCTTTCTTTCTTTCTCTTTTTTTTTTCTTTCTTTTTTCTTTTTTCTTTTTTCTTTTTTCTTTTTTCTTTTTTCTTTTTTCTTTTTTCTTTTTTCTTTTTTCTTTTTCTTTTTTTAAATGCAGGAACATAACATTTGCAGAGCCAGTTCTCATCAGATGTATTCTCCACCAGACTGAATGCCTTTAGGCTGCAATTGCTTTGGTGTGGATCTAAAGGATGGAAGGGCAAAGGGAGCCTAACCAACCCTTGCACGAGCACAGGGGGTCTGGCACTTCTTTGAAGTAAGCAGTCCTTGTTCTAGTCCTTCTCCCTGCATTTTTTGAGAGGACACAGAGAAGACCCAGCATCCACGTCAAGCACACCATAGTATCTGTGTGCTGTAGAGCTCGAGGAGACTGTGCCAGCTGCAGGCACAGTGCCACGTGGACTTTTCTCTGGAGTAATGCTGCTGTTCACTGCCAATACCACAGAGCTGATCCCTAAAGGCAGTTGCTACAGTACCCTCTATTTTCATGTTTTAAGTGTGAGGTGATGGCTTTGTCTGTGTCAGCGAGTGGGAATCATGTGAACATACATAGGAAATTATTCTCTTGGCTCTAGGGTAGCTGTTGAACAGGGCAAGTCCCAAAGTTTTGCATTTGTTTCTAATCAACAAAGTTTGCACTGTAACAAGAAACATAAGACACTCTCCTGCCACAGGCAAGGCTCATTATACATAGAGGAGCTCACACACTGCTTTCAGAACTGCTAAGAAAACAAGCAGAACAATGTTGTACCTTGCTGGACAGTGTTAACATTTAACAATGTAGTAAGTTACAAATGGCTTTAAGGCTCCTTTCATAGGAACTTTCTGTAACAGACTGCATCACAATAGCTTTAGAAATTTATCTTCTGCCTCTTCAAAAGAATGCTGTCAGAAAGAAAGCAAACATAAGAGCCACATCATACTCTCAGTATATCTCTCTTGTCTCTTCTTTAGCTCCAGTAACTTAATTTCCACCAATGCCACCTCAGCAAAGAGACAAATGTTTCCAGGAACAGAAAAAAGGGCCAACAGATTCCTAGCAATAACAAAGGAAAGCTTGCTTAAAAGTTAGCTGACTTTTTCCTGGGTGTAGCCTAGGCACTGGCATCCAGGGAAAGAACATCAGACTGAATTTATTGGCCCCTGCCAAGGCATTCCCAAGGTCTGGCTGGAGGTGGACCAGCCTTGGCCTTCCATGAAGGGTTTTATCACTTTAGGGAAACAAATCAAGAACATTATATTAACTTCTTTTGTTTTGTTGAAAGCAGTTTCACACCATAACCTTCAAGACAGGTGGGTTGTGTTAAAACGAAAAAGAAAAAGCAGCAAGGGAAGCAATATGATTCTGGATAAGAGAAATCTTTTTTAAGTATTAGAAGCAGAAGCCTCAAAAGTTGTGTGCAACATGGGAATCCATGTATCCTTCATTAACTTACACAACTTTTTCCATTTGGAAAGTTTTTTGGTTTTTCTTTTTTTTTTTTTTTTTCCCCCTAGCTCTTCTCAGTCCTTCCCTAAATGTCCCGCACCCTTCCCCTTCTTTCTAGTTTCCAGAGTTTCGCCTCCTTTGCTCCATTTTTCCACATTTAACCATGCTGAAAAACAGTAATACAGTGTTGTTCCAAACCATACTCCAAGTTAGAAAAGACCAGAGAATGATACGCCCTGAAGATAAAATGAAAAGACTGGGAATGTTTAATTGAGAACAGGAGAAAATGCAAGAAGATATTATAAGCATTTGAAAAATAATTAATTGTGTGATCTAGTTATATTGCAGGATTCTCTCCTTCATAATCCATCAGCCAATAATGATGTGTACCTAATAACATTTAAATGCAGGAAGTTTCAAAATTATAAAAATTCTAAAAAAAAAATAATCATATAAGACATAAGAACAACAAGAAAAAAGTCAGAGAAGCCAAAAGTTTAGTCAGATACATAAGAAGATCGAATATTTATATGACTCTCCATAACCATTTGATAACAATAAAAATGTTACATCACATAATAGAGATCAAGATTTCAATTGATGTTGAAAGAAGAGCTCTCTACCCTCTCATCTGCCTGGTAGGTCTTTCTCAGAGACACCTGCCACATCTGTGCCAGAGATAGAAATCCTGTTTTCATGGCCACGAGTTCTCACCCAGCATGCCAGCTCCTCTTTTCTTTGAAGCTGAGAGATCTTACAACTTAATGTGACCTCTTCATACTCTTTTTCCATGCATATCATTATATGCTTCTATTGCTGTGCTTATATGCTTTCTAATTACTGTGCATTAGGAAAGTAAAGGGGAAAAAAATCGGAAGATTAGATAAATAGCATAAATAGCATAAATAGTCTGATCTCAAGTGATGCTGGCTGAACTACATCTTTTTGTACCAGGACCTGGCTTATAATCTTCCTCAGTTTGTGCTGCCAGATGGTCTTCTTCATTTAGAGGTTATTAAAATATGTCCTTGGAGGGGGGTGTTTATTCATATGTGAAAGGATAGAGACTAGAACAGACAGTAGGGACCTCATGGTTCAGTGGTAATAAATTAAGAGTTTTCTTATCTTTTGTGTTTCTGCTACTGAACTATACTAAATATACTCCTGGAGTGTTGCTAATATACTCATATTAAACCAAAATCCCTGACCACAAAAGCCATGATGGCACCTTGAAACCTCTTTCCAGGGATGATTGTGCTGCAAGAAGTGCGTCAGAAGGCAACAGTTTCCAGTCTCCAGATGTTCAGCTCTTTCAAAACTTATGCTGAGCTATCTTATGTTGAAATCTGAGGGGGAAGGAATCCTCTGGTTAGGTGTTATGTTGTTGTCAAGACAAGGCTGGAAGGACTGAAACCAAGGGAAAACAAAATATCTTCCATCCCAAAACAAAACAAACAAAACAAACAAACAAACAAAAAACAACAACAAAAACAAATTTCCTCCAAACCAAAAGTGAAAAAGCAGAAAAAAATCCCGTTTAAAAGAATTACTCTAATAAATAATTTCAAACACAGCTTCTGCCAGACTCCATTCCCTTCTAGTAACATAACTGGAATGATTCACTGAACCAAGAGCTCAGAGTTTGCCAATAACCACTGTATTTCATAGGCTTTTCAGATTCAATAGGAAAGAGCAAATTGAGGTTTAGTTAAAGTGCTTATACACGAGGCCATGGTACAGGGTAGGGAAGGGATCTTTGCACTTGCGATTGTAATGGCTTCAAAATGTGCCTTACTGAAAGAGAGTTCAAATGGTTTGTACCTGCATGTGACACTCCCACACTGCTTCTACTGTGACTTTGATCAATTTTCCACTTCCCACTCACTTCAAAAATATTTTCAGATTGCTGGTAATAGTAATCACACATAGCTTGTGTCCCTTTTCTCCCAAATCTGGAAATTTACAGGTGCAACAAGGGTGAAGAAGGGATCCTTTTAAAGTTTTTTCTATTTAATGCCCTAGCACTTAGCTCACCCCAAGAAGTTCTGAGAAGATAATATAGAATCAGAAAATAATTCAAGTTGGAAAGACCTCCGGAAGTTCTGTGGCTCACCCTTTGATCAGACCATGAGTAAATATTGAATTAGAGCAGTTGCTCAGGGCTATATCCAGTCAAATTCTGAATAGCTCTGATGATGGAGACTTCACAACAATTCTGGGAACCTGTTCTGGAGTCTGACCACCCTTGCAAGGTAGTCCTTTTATCTAATCAGAATTTCTTTGGCTTTAACAATCTTTTTGATTTAAAAAGTCTCGAGAAGGAAATAAATCCCTTGATTGCTTCCATATGCCCTACGGGAAAGACCCCATGAAGCCCCCACTGGTTTTGAATACTATGCAAGACTATTATTTGGTTTGTCTTTACTTGATCCTATTTTCCTTCCCTTGCCTTTTCTACATTGCCAGTGGTTTGGCTGGCATTAGGGTTTATATATTACACTCAGTTGTATGTGAAACCACTGCAAAGTGTTTTCTTTATACCCTGAAATTATTACAGCTCAATACAGAGATGATGTTCTAGTCCTGATGTTATTAATTTGAGCCATGCCACTCATCATTAAAAAAAAATATAAAAATTTTAAAAATTTTAAAAATCAGTTTTCATACATAGAAAAGTCCAAATTTAAATTTTCAAAAGATACAGAATAGTAGGAATCTGATGATTCTGTTTAACAGAAGTGAAAATAAGTAATGAAGCAGGGAAAAGTGTTTTAATATGCACAGTTTTAAACCTTTTCCTGGCCATTTGGCAATAGTTTGGATGGGACGGATGTCCTGGCTTAATGAGCCCTTCTGAACTAGCAAAAACAACATTAATACGCTCAGAACAACCTAAATTATGTCAGAATCTACAAATTTGGTGATTTTTTTTCCCCTTCATCTGACTATACTGGTTACTCCAAAGCACATCATCATAATGTGTATTCAGATTTTACCAAAAACACAGTGAGAAGAAGAATCAACCATCACCAATGTATGACCAGCTGCAGTGAGGTTCAATTTCTAGTTTCTCCATTGAGGAAAACAAATCTTGCCCCTTCTAGGGATGTGCTGTAACACATGCATGTTGGAAATTGTTGCTTTTTCTGTTTCTCCCCTAAACTCTTAACTCCCCACACATGTAAGTACAGAGAATTTGCTCTTCATTTCCAAACCACAAGGTTTCTATAGAGTCATTGATGGTTCTGTGAGAGAACTAGAAAGTCTTGAGAATACTGGAAAGAAGAACTCAGGAGGCTTACAGCCTTCAGTGATATGTGCACGGGGAAATCTTTCTGGCTTTGGTTCCCAGCTTTACACTTTGCATGCTGGAGAAATTTTGTCATTGCATAAAAAGTAATAACATCAACAAAACCAAAAATGTATTTATGAATGGATGATTAAAACTTTTTGTTTTATTATTGAGATGGTGGGTAGAGATCTCCTAACACTACAGGAGGTGCTCAGAATGCCAATGCATTTAAATACATTTGCCTTCAGAACACAGGACAAAGAATCATAGAATCACAAAATGTGTAGGGTTGGAAGACACATTTGAAGGACATGTAGTCCAACTCTCCCTGCAGTGAGCAGGGACATCTTTAACTAGATCAGGTTGCTTAGAGCCCTGACAAGCCTGACCTTGAATATCTCCAAGGATGGGGCCTCTACCACCTCTCTGGGCAACCTCTTCCAGTGTTTCACCACCCTCACAGTAAAGAGTTTCTAATTTCTTCTCCCCTATATCTGTTCTGCTCTAATTTAAAACCGTTGCCCCTCATCCCATTGCTACATGCTCTTGTAAACAGTCCCTCCCCAAGGAGGTGAATCTGGACTGGAGGAGAGGTCAGACTTATTCACCTCATTTTCTGTCCTTCTGTAAAGACAGGAGCTCAGTTCTTTTCTTTTCTCTCAGTCTGCTGTACAATGACCTGGAATAAGGAATACAGTGCCTTTGCCCCTATGATGCAAGAGGAGAAAACAGAAAAGTTTAGACACAGACTTTTCTGTGGGGCTGAAGGAATGAGGTGAAGAGGATGATTTGGAATGGTTTTGGAAAGGTACTTGAACATATTCATGTGTTTAAAAATTTTGTTTCTTAGTCAAATCATTGAAGTTCTCTTGCAGTCAATAAGCCATCATTCTCCAAAAAAAAACCTTATGCCTGAAGGCATTACTCACTTATTTGACATTCTACTGGTACAGAACAGCAAGTGTTGGGAAAACTCCTGTGCTTGGAAACCAGTGGAGGTTAAATTCTTTGCTATTTTTCTTCTCTTCTAAACCCACAGAGTTAAGAGTGTGGAAAATGGTGAAAAAAGAAAATACTTAAATTGTATTTGGTATCATCACAAAGATAAGTCATGAATATTCATAAATACATGCATGCCTACATCCACAGATAAATATGTAAAAAAGTTATTAGAAAATAAATGGCAGAAATGTTATAGCTGTTGGTGACAAAAGCTGAGCCTGATTGTTTAATTTCATAAAAGGACAGGAAACTGAGGCTGAGGTCCAGCTGAGAGGTAACTGAAGGCCTCTAGCTGAGAGATGAAAGAAATAGGAGTAGAAAAAGGACAACTGAGGGAAACCAGAAGCAGAATGGAAGGGGAATATTCTCTAAATTTGTGTCAATTAGCAGAGGTATCATTGTGACTCTTCAGTTATATAGTAGTGAAGTTACACCATGGGAAAGACATGATAAAGAGACTCACTTTCTTACCTCTTAGTAGTTTCCTTTTGTATTATTCCTGGATAACATAAGTCTAAGAGTAATATCTGTGTTTTTAAGAGCTCCAGAGATCTATTATTAAAGTACATTGGAAAATGCAGTAGAAGATTTTGGAGAAAAGACACTATATGAGGTATGTGTGAAATAAAACAGAGCAGATAGCTTACTGATTGGAAGTGAACCCAGGAGTTACCAAGGGAAAAAATCAACCCACCAGAGAGCTATAATAATAAAGGAAACTCAAGGCACGTGGCTATCTTTACAAGGAGAGTGAATATACAGCAAAAGGGTGTTGTATTTTTACTAACAGCCCCCCTCTGAAATGCAGCAAGCACACTTGTCGCTAATGTCACCGACAAGGTATCACCACTGAAAACAGCACTGGAAGAGACCCTGAAACTAACAGGAGGGTGACTAGCAACTTTAAGGGGTTTGGAATCTTACCCTAAGGTTAGAAGAAAAAATTTAAAGTGTAACAGTACAGTTTTTAAAATAGATATGGTGAACAAAATAATCTCAAATCACTAACCTTTCCTTACAGGACTTTGGTTTTCATTCTTAAAACCACTCTAATTACTTCATTTTGATACTTTATTTTCCCATCTTGGATGTGTTACAAAAAAAAAAAAAAAAACCACAACAAAAAACAGTCTTCATCTACTTTATCTGCTGATTAAATGGACTTGAGGTACGTTAAAAAACGTAGTTCATAATTACAGGTTAGCTTGAAGCGTACTTTCTAGCTTTACCTTTTGCCATTTACAACAATTGATAGTATTGTAATAAAAATAATTATTTCCTCAAACCAGCTCCTTGCAGTTTGTAAAAATTTAGAATTAATATTTTAATTTTCTCTGGGATGTTTGTGAAAACTACTGTTAGTCTAGTATTGAATGGTAATCTTAAGTTATTAAGGTTTCAAAGAGAATTTTTTCTAGCATTATTCAAAGGCATATGAAATGATAAAATATGACCCATTTATCAGCCTTAGATATCAAGCCAAATCTGATAATATATATTAAATTATTTTGAAACTTTTATAGCTTTTTTTTTAAATAGAAAGTTTTACAGTTTATTTTCAAAACATGTATATTGAAATTTTTCCCTTACTTTCTAACACAATACAGATATCTAATGTCATTGCTAGACTAAATTGCTAAATTCTAGAAAGTGAGGATTCAGTATTCCAGTATCGTCAAGCTACAAGAATTTGATATGTTTTATTGATGAATCTAACCAGCTTTGAAGAAATACAGAAGCCAATTTTGAGAAATAAGCTCACTCATTCCTGCATTCTCAACAGAACACTGGCAGAAAAAATGGAGGAAATCTCACCATCGGGCCCAAAGAAAAGTTATTGCAGATGAAAACTGAGTTGTAATTAAATGTAGAAAAATAGATTAAAATTTAAAAGTCAGTTGTTTTGGAGCAGCTTTAACTTAGGAATAAAGCCAGTAGTTGGGCTGTTGTATTTTTGCCCCTACACATACTAATTTCAGTGTGTTTATCTCCCACCCCCAAGACCTATTCCCTCCATTATGAAACTAGTATTAATCTTTCTCCAAAGCAGGAACTACTTCTATGCCTTCAGCATGATGAGAGGAATTGACAAGACTGATAGCAATCAGTTATTCGCCCCTGGGTGAGGGAATTGGTAACAGAGTGGCAAGTTAATGAAGAATCAGGTGTTAGATCTGGGAAAGATTTAATCAGAGGTTATTTAAAACATGTTAAATCTTTCCTCCGGCAACAAAATCACCACCTGAATTGAAGGAACATCAACAAGGAGACTAAATCACAGCCCTGCCTGCCAGCTTTTCACTCAATGACTCTCATCATGTCAGCACAAAAATATGCCACTGCACATGGATGCTGATCAGTTTCTAAAACAAATAAACATGCAATCAAACATCTTCAGCATATAAAATACTACATGTGTGGAGACTGAAATCTCCACACTTGCTCCTGCAAGCAGTGTTTTGTTCTCAGGACAGCAGGTCCTCCAGGATGAGAGTGAATGAGGTTTTGTGCAGCCTAATTGTATCTTCCATCTCCCATGCAGTTGCTGGGGCAGGACTGAGGTCTCAGGTTAAGACCCTAGATGTGTTTTTGTCCTACCTAGTGTCTCACAAACCTCTTAAACTTTGGTTTTGAACACAGTTTTCCAAACATAGGCTCATCAGATTAAGCCTCTGAGTTGAGATGTGGTCATCTTCCAAGTCAGTAGTAGATACTATCAAAAGGAGATTTTCACCCTAGGAGCCTCATTTTTCGTGCATGTATTTCAATATCACTCATCCATTTTACTAGGCACACAAAACCTGGTGTAGAAAAAGGTGATCTTCATGAGGCTTTGAAGTGGTGTGCTAGTCCCAGCAGTTTAACTACCTTTGGCATCAAAACAGTGGCTCCCCTTTATATTTGTCACATCTGCTATATATGCCATGCCACAAAGATAGTATGAAGGGAAGAGGAACATAAGGTTTTACCAGTACTTCCCCTAATCTTCTGTAATTAGGACTATTCCCTCTATTCTCAGGATTAAGGTCAGGTGAGGTCTGTTGAGCTCAGCCACACTGTTGCTGGTCTTTACATTAAGGAGTAGGACACAAAGTAAAAAGAATTTATTTGCACCCAAATGAGAGATTAGACATTAAATGGCTTGAATTTGCCAAATACACTTTAGTGCCTGATGGATGCTGCCCCTGGGACAGGTAAGTCACTGTGCAGACTACACTGGAGCCCACAAGCTTTCAATGGGAGAAGCAAAAGGAGAGGCAGCAGGGAGGGAATTTTGCTTCAGACTTTCTTCATCATGCCTGAAATCTCATGAAGTTCATTAGAGAAATGAGGTTTAGGGGCTTTTCACAAACCACAAAGAGATGCAATTAGTTGTTGGGCAGACAGTCACTGCCCTTAGCTAGAGACTTCTCGGCAGTGAATATTTTCTGCATGGCACGCAGTCAAATACAGCCTTCTTTAAATTTTCAATTCATGTGTGCAGTTGGTTACTTAACTGTGTTTTGCAAGTGGCAATTTACAGTTGGAGACAACACACTTTTTCCTAAACAGAAGCCACCTAACCTCAAAGCACTATATTCAACTCTTATGTAACTAATATATTTAGCCTGTACGGTATACCCTTGTTGATTAGTGTTGATTGTTTCAGGCTTGTTTTCTAGAAGTTCCAGGTTTCCTGAGGCAGAAATTTGTCTTCAGCAAAACAAGCAGTGTAGCAGGGAATACAAACGACCGAGAAAATAACCTGTGCCCAGTAGCATCACCAAAGAAACCTTTTTTTGCTTTCCTTGACCATGGATTTTGTCACAATTTAGCCATGAGGACCAGGTGGAGATGTAGGTATGATAGGTATTTCCAAACAACAAAGTAAAACCAGGGAGTGATTTCCTAGGACAGTCTGCCCTAAATTGCAGCTTGGGTACCTGTCTAGAAGTTAAAGGATGAGATCATAGGAAGTCTGAGGAGCAGCTGGATGGGTATACTGTATATTCTCTAAGTTGTCCCATCAGAGAGAGAGACTATGCCAGAGCCAAACTGTAATCAGTCCACTTGAAAAACAGAACTAATTTAAATCTATGAGATACAGCCCCTGCTCAGACACTTGCGCTGAAAGGAGGCTTTCCACGGGGCAGAAAACAAACAAGCTAAGCCTTGGAATTCTGCTACCCAAACTTTTACCTCTCCCTTACTCATGCTAAGAACTAAAGAGGGCTTTTAACAATCAGCTATGATGTCTTCTCTTCCTGCTTCTCCGTGAGATGTCATCATGTTTCTCTTGCCAAAAACAAACTGCTCCTTAACACCAGGCTCCAGTTCCTAAAAAAAAAAAAAAAAATGGAAAACAAAAATCCAGATACTCCCTTTCCTTACTGCATGTCCTTACCACTAGCATAAAAGGTCATATTCATATATTTTGTCATTCTCTTCCTAAGAACATATACCAAGACCATCAAAAGGCCACTTTCAGCAGTGGTGGCCTGGCCAGGTAGAATGGGAGACTCTCCCAGAGGGGCATTGGAGTTGAATCTCCTGTGGGTTAGTGCCCTAAATACTATTTTTTCCAAAGGAGAAGCTGGGGTTGGGACTTCAGCAATCAAAATGCAGGTGAAAACTTAGGTATCTGTAAAGAGCACCAAAAGATGGCTGGGGTCATAATGGCTGAAGTTTCACTCAGCTGGGGCCCTCCCTTGGATAAGTTCTGCCTCATGATAAAGGACCCTCTCTCTAGAAAAGAGTGAAGCTTCCTGAGGATAGATAGCCCCATGATAAAAAAGTGTTTATCACATAGTTCTGCAATTTCTCTTACTTCTCTGATATATTCATGTCCACCATACTCACTAACACATCTCCCTCAGGCTGCTCTCAGTGTACCAGTGCTCTGTGGAGTTTTCTGCAGCTGACATACATTAAAAAAAAAAAAAAAAAAAAGAAATCATCTGCTGCTAATATGTTTAATATGTTCTTTCCTTCTGCCTCTCAGTGTAAAACTCCTCCAAAATGCATCAATAGCCATTCATCACATGGTGATGATTGGCACAGTTTATTTTTTTTTTCTGGCAGAGACCAAAGAACAATATTAATAAATAAAAGTAGAGCATTACATATATAATTTGCTTCCAGACTTGGGTATACCCAAGAAGTTAGTTCTTCAAACTGAAACATGTTTAGCTCTTTAAACTTATTTACTTCAGGTCTCTAAATATATTTATCTATTTTCCTTTTGGCTTTTACTGAACTCAAAATAGCTGTGACTTCATGAAAGTTAAAGACATTTATAAAATCTATAAAACCTTAGGTTTATAGGGTTAGTGATGTAACTAAAAGAGGCAATTACAATGTAAGAAATGCAATTACATGAATATGTGTGGGTGCATTTAAAGCTCTACAACATTTATAAACCACTTTTTTTCTATTAAATATCCAGGTAGATATAGAATGTTGATAAAACAATGCATAAAGGATCTATTAGGCTCTATCTGAAACTCTCATTAATTTACAAGCAGTTGGCACGACAGCAATCTCCAATTAATCAGAGCAATCTTTCTTCTAGATCATCATGCTAATAGTCTTTTTACAGATAAGTAACAATTACAAGCCTTGAAGACGAAAATAAACTCTTCAGCTTCAGGGCATAAAAGAAACACAATTTGGACGATAGCCTACCACCAAATTTCCATTTTCATTAAGATTTTATCTTACATTCCACAATTTTATTTGTATTATGTTTGGTTAGGCATTATATTGACTTTCAATATAAGTCAGATGTGCAATAGCTGAAGGCATTTATTCACATGAATATGGTGGATCCATATTGATAACCTCCATGGAAGAAAACAGGCCGTTCCTCCAAGCAAAATTTTGTATAGCTGATGTGTTTGTCATTGGGATTTTGGTCTGTCATGACACAATGATTTAGTTTGATAGGTCTCACTCCTGTCACTCTTACACTGTCTTTTAAGAAAAAATTGTACTTACCATTCCCAAAGAAAGGAGATTATGCAGAGTACTACATTCTGCTTTGAGGGCTAAGAGCACTGAGGTGGCATCTACAATCCCATATTCTTAATCCAGCTAAAGAGTTACTGGTTTTCAGCAACTGAAGATCATAAACAGGAAAGAGAAATTCTCTTTGGTGTCTTCCTTTCTTTCTTGCCCAATATTTTTATCCAATGTTTTTGAAAAAATTACTTCAAAGCAAGCATGTTGGGACTTCAAGGACTGGGACATGGCTTGGGGATTAATGCATTGCCACCTCTATCTCCCAGGCTCCACCACATCTGCAGAAGGACTGAAATCAAGGAAGCAATACATCAGCTACTTGCTTTATAGTTTTTCCATGTACTGGTCACAACGAAGCAGCTGATCCATAATTTTCAGTTGACACTCATATAGGAGCTCTGAATGTAAGTATCACTTTTCACTTCAAAGAGTCATTTCAGGGCAGAGTAGTAGCAAGTACATGTTTACAAACAACATATTGCAGAAGGTATTAATTATTTAGGAGAAAAATATTCACCATTATTCTTGTATGGTATTTTTTTGCATAGTTCTTGTAGCACACTAAGCAGTGTGATCCACATTAACCATGCCAACACCGAGTGTCACCATAGTGAGTGGCTGCCAGACATGTGGCTCCCACCTCAAGTGTGGGTTGGTGCAAGATTATTATTATTTTTTTTTTGCAGCTTGAGTCTCCTCAAGATATGAGGCTTAAAATGTTTTCCTTATAAAACACATCAGTAGAGCTCAAGAGAACATTTTAAGCCCAAGGAACTTCCACTTAGTGGAAGCATAGGTTGCATTGGACTACAACTAATGATAGGAATATTAAAATTCACATGAGCCTAAATGGATATTAAAAAAATTAGGACACTTAAATAATGTTATGCACAGCTCTGTGTTCACTATAAAATAGCTGACAAATGATGGTTAAACATCACAGCCCTTTGTAATGCATCTAGGAACCATTACACATCTAGAGATGAATTTGATAGCTCTTTAAAAGTATAAATCATTACTCCATTCTTTAAATGCTTTACAATGCAAGAGAATATATATATATTTACCTGAGTTTGCTTTGTTTTCTCTTCTGCTCTGCCTTTTTTTCTAAGGCTGAAAAACTTTAAACAAAATTTAGCTAGATTAGAATCTGTGAATGAATATGTAGGCTTTCTGCCTAGATAAAATCATGCTTCTTTTCACCTGTTGGTGACTTCTAGCCTTCTTAACTTTCTGCCCCCTTACTCTCCCACACTCCAATCAGTCAAAATCTCAATCTCTGTTTTCCTGATAACCCTTTCAATCTTATATCTGCTAGACAGCTTTTAATTACATTACAAAACTTAAATTTTTGTCTATACATGTTAGACAGAAATAGACACCAAAATAGTACTGCTGGAGATGTGATGTTAACATTGTAAGTACAATAACCTTAAAAGATGCCATGAAGGATAGATAAGAGATTATGGGATTTTAGTATGTCATGATTTAACCTTAGCCAGCAACTAAGCACCACAAAACTGCTCTCTCACTTTCCTCTGGTGGAAAGAGGGAGAGAAGTGGAAGAGTAAAAGAGAAAACTCGTGAGTTGAGCTAAAGACAGCTTAATAGGTAAAGCAAAAGCTATGGGCACAAGCAAAGCAAAACAGGAATCCATTCAGTACTTCCCATCTGCAGGCAGGCCTTCAGCCCCCTCTAGGAACACAGGGCTCCATGGCACAGAAAGGTTTCTTGGGAACACAAATGCCATAAATCTGAACATAGATACCCCCCTTCTTTCTCTCCTCAGCTCTATAGGCTGAGCATGATGTCATATGGTATGGAATATTCCTTTGGACGGTTGGGGTCAGTTGTCCCAGCTGTGTCCCCTGCCAACTTCTTTGTTCCCCCAGTCTACTCACTGGTGGGGTGGGGTGAGAAGCAGAAAAGGCCTTGAATCCATGTAGTAACAAAAACATCCCTGTGTTATCAACACTGTTTTCACCACAAATCCAAAACATAACCTCATACCAGCTACTATGGAGAAACTCTGTCCCAGCCAAAACCAGCACATAGGAGCTTGCTGAATTTCACAATTTTCTATTTGAATAGCATAAGCACTTAGATTCTTAAACAGCATTGCTAAATAAAATTAATATTTAAAATACTCTAATTACAGTGGTCTTGAATTTACAAGTGTAGCTATTGCAATGGCACACATATTTGCCAATATACATATTTGGAAAGACAGAGAGAGAGAGAAGATTCATGATTCAAAGAAATTCCGACCCAAATGGCCAGGGTGTGTCACTTTTCCCTGTGTTTTCCCTGTTTCGTTATTTAGCAATCTGGAAGGGCTCATAGAAATCTCATCCATTTTGGAATCATGAAGTAATAAATAAACTGCACAAAGATTGATGAGGTTGATGCTTAAGGATAGAAGCAGGCAAAAAAATACAGCATATTTGAAATAGTCATGATTAATATTAGAAGAACTCAACCTCTTGCCCTGTGAAATATTTGCATCTTGAAATAATTTACAAACTATACACACAAACTTTTATTCTCTTGCCCTCTGTCTTCTACAGAGTTTGTATGTTTTACACCTGAGTGAGGGGATAAATCTGTTTAACCTCACAAAGCACAAAACATTATATAAATTTAACAAAGTGTCCAGTCCCTAACATTCAGCTTTGCCTCAATACAGGATAGCATCTATAACATTTTAAGAGAATTTATTGCCGATTCCCATGAACAAGAGTTCTTTATTGTGTTGCAAATAATAAAAAAGATGGAAAAAAAAAGAAGTTATTTTTGTAAGAGAAGAGGTCAAACTAGAAGCTGTCTCTATATTTATTCAGGGGCTCCTGCTACAGTAGTGGACTAAAAAAGTACTATCACCCCAGTGCCTACATCTACACAAACACAATGCCATCTCCCAGATGAAGCACCCTTGAAAGCACGAGGGCATTTCTCAAACTCTGACCAGGGTCTGGACTTAACAGTTATGGCTCTTACTCAGTTTTAAGCCTTTCTGTTAAGAGTCCCCTGAAAAATTTCTGTTGATTAAATCTTCACTGGTCTAAGGACAATGTTAAAGTTAACTGTTCATTTTTTTTTAAATTCAGTTGACTGAATTTGACGAGACAGGAATACACGTGTCTTACAGGGTCCTGTTTGGTGTACTTGTACCCTCTGGTGCATGACAACTCCTTACCAAGGGCTGAAGGCAGAGCACTGCTTCATCTTGGGTGGTAGCAAGGAGTTTGAACAGACAGTGTGCCCCCACTGCATGAAGGACAGCTGCCATATGTTCAGTCTTCTGCAACCTCCCTTCTTTCTCTTCTCTCACCTCTCCATAGGTGAATCTCCAGCAGTTCTAGAGGAATTATCTGGTTCAGACTCTGCTCAGAGTATCAGAACTATAGCAGTAGAGGTGGTAGGCCCGTACTTCTTCAATATTCAAAGAAAGATGCAATTCATAAGGTCTCTTTGCTGCTCATTTACCAATTTTAAGCCTGACTTGAGAGTTATTCTTATCTTTAATTTAAATGATATTATGATTGTTCACATATATCATCAGCACAGTACTTTGTGAAATTAACAAGTGGAAAATTTCCTTCTGAAAAAGTACGAGCTGTAAAGATGGTGCAGTAGTTTCTGATTTATTCCTTACAAATTGTCCATGAAATAAAGAGGGTTCAGGAGACAATTTAGAATCATATCATTACTTAGCTTTGTTGCGATATCTCTGTGACAGATTCTGCTTCTAATTAATGAGTAATGGCACTTTGAACTTAGGAAAGCAGGTCTCTTTGACTACATAAGAATTCATATCTAATCCTGTAATGCTGAAGTGCATTATGGGAATGAGGTGAATCACAGTAAGTCATTTTGATCATAGCTCGAATGTCCACATGGGCATAAAATCAAGCTTACAGCCCCACTGGAAACACGTTTTTCCATTGCCATCCTCTTCTTTAAAGTATCTTTTTCCTGTCAGTACCAAAATAAGATGCAAATTAGTAGCAATGCTGACAATTGTGTCACCAACACAATATAACCAAATAGAGTTTACTTCCAATAGAGAATTAAATTCATATTTTAGATAGATATGTCCATCTTGGATCCACAGGAAAACAGATGAAATTAAATTAATGCCACACACTTTATAGGTACTGGCTAATATCCAGAGTGATGAACTGGCAGTGAGGAATTGCAAAGGCACAGGCATATTGCTTATAGGTGCTGGCTGAAATCCAAAATGGTTACAGTAAGTAGGAGAATAAAACATTAGTAACAGGGCCCTCTACTTCTCACTTTAGGCTAGCAAATGTAACACTTTAGCTGGAAATAGGTGATAATTATGAAGCACAGGTACATAAACCTCCAGGCATAGATTGCTGATGATCCTAAGCACTTGTACATGGCAGACACTGGAGGAAAAAGAGCAGAAGGTGTGGACACATTCTTACAGGCTCAAAAATGGACCAAAACAACACTGGTTTGCTTCTCCTGCATGGAGTGTGACTCTTGGATGACCAAGTGTTTTGGTGACTTTTCAAGGATGCTATGCTGGATTAGATTTTATTTCACAAAATCAGATGCTAAGCATGTTAGCCAGTTGTCAGCTGGAGCCAGAAGGAGATGCTGCAGCTCAGAGAGGCAGCTGATCTGATGCTTGGCCTTTGGAAGAAATGGTCCTCAGGAAGAATAGGAATAGCCCTGTCACCCGCAGGGTCAGGAAAAAGCTTTCTGCAGCCTGCTGGGGGGGGGGATTTTCCAGACTTTTTATGCTTCCCCAACCTTCTTCCTGACGTAACAGAAATGTAGCAAGTGAATGGACCTCATTTGATTTTTTTCAAAATTTATTTTTTTAGAATAAAAGAAGTCCCCAGGTGCAAGGCTTCATCCTGTTCCATGGTAATGCAGTGCTGACAGTGCACACTGAAAGCAGCATGGGCAACTCAGGTTGCTTTCCAAAGGTGGGAAAGACCATGCTGTAAGACATGCCAAGATTCTTGAGATATGTATCTACATCTTAAAAGAGGTCATCCTGAACTCCATCTGAGTCCACAACTAACAGAAATTACATTGACTTTGTAGTTTTTAATTTATTGTTTATACTTATTTGCCATTGGAAATTATTCCCCAAAAGCTTAAGAATAGATTTGGCCCAGAGCAACAGTATCAGCATTCCATGGAAAATGTTGAGAGACTGAAAACAAGCTCATATTGATTCACAATAAACAATACAAAATGGAACAACACAGTAGTTGATCATGGGATTGGAATTCTGAAATATTCCATTCTGGGAGTTTGGTGGCTAGATTGCTGCCCAGCTTGAAAGCATCACCATTCCTGCTTTCTCAGCACAGGAAGAAAATTGCAATAATTGAAATAAAATTTTTAAAATACATAAATAAAATAAAAGGAAAGAAAAGAAAAAAATACTCCTTCATCTTCCATTTTCTATGAACCCATATACTTTATCTCTTGATCCTCAGCTCTTTTCTACCTTCAAGCCTGTGCCCAGCTCCTCTACAGACAGCGTTGAGGTCTTTACTTTTTTTCAATGAAAATGAGAGACATCAATGGGAGTCTTCAAGGAAGACTGCTGGCAAGATACCATTTCGTTTTTCCAAAAAGAAAATTGCAATATTCCAGTAAAATTGTATTTTTCCTTTATAGGATGTAAGATATAAAAAACCAGATCTTTTTAATCTGGATAACAATTCTCCAATGATCTTGCTTCATTCTATAGTCTAGAAAAGATCTGCAGTTAGCTTCTCTCCATTACATGCTTTATAGCCAATTCACGACCAAAATCAGACATTTAAACTCAGACTCTGAAGATACATTTAGATGCTACAAAAGATGAACATATGAAGATATTTCTGAGAATTGCCTGAACACTACAAATACTTTGTATCTTTATTTCAAATGCTTCAAAACAATTGTGTACACACAAGTATCTGGTGATGTATGAGACACTTGAGGACATGCAAGATATTCACATGAGATAGACAGAAATGTCACAAGACTTGTGGAAAGCTATCCCCTTCTGAAGTAGCCACTCCAGACTAACAGGATATCAGATAACAGCTCAGATGATGTTAGATGCTGATGCTTAAACATCTGAATACCACCCCAAACCTGATTTCTATATATAGCCTTTAAGATTTGCTTTTTCAAGCATCTCTATCCACAAATGTATTTATGAGAATCTTGCACGAAAGTAAACTTAATGAATGCCTGTGCACAGATCTTATCCAAGATTTCATACCTGTATCTCTTGAAAGCACAGAATCATAGAATGGTTTGGGTTGGAAGGGACTTGAAAGATAATCTAGTTCCAACACCCCTGCCATAGGCAGGCACTCACAGCTCCTGTTTGACCAGGTTGCTCAAGGCCCCATCCAACCTGGCCTTGAACGCTTCCAGGGATGAGGTATCCACAACTTTCCTGGGAAACTTGTTCCAGTGTCTCACCACCCTCACAGTAAAGAATTTCTTCATAGTATCTAACCTGAATCTCCTCTCTTCCAGTTTAGAGCCATTACCCCTTGCCCTGTCACTACCTGACCTTACAAAAAGTCTTCCTGCAGTTACTGGAAGGCAGCTATAAGGTCTGCCCAGACCCTTCTGTTCTCTAGGCTGAGCAACTCCAGATGTCTCAGCCGCTCATCACAGAAGTGCTCCAGCCCTCTGAGCATCTTTGTGGCCCTCCTCTGGTCATAACGATAGTGATAACAGAACAAGTCCTGGATGTATGAAAGTAACACTTAGACTGTTACAAAAACTTTGGTTTGGAAGTCCTGCAGCTTATGCTGTTATAAAATCAGACACAAGCCCAAGACACTGCTATATAAAGATTGTGGTCATGTTTTCTCTATTTAAACAACTTTTTTTTCCTTATGCAAATAAGATAGATATTTTATCTATATCAGGGGTAAATATAATGAAAGAGAGATTTAATTGCACACAGAGATAAAAACAAATATTTTAACCTTTTAAAAGAAAAATGGATAAAGAGGAGGCACTGAGACAAAAAGAGAAGATTCCTGCATTTCAATGGAATGATGTTCAGAAAGTAGTTCTTCAGAAACATGCAGTATCCTGGGGCAAGAGCTGTTTGTGATACATCTGTGATGACAGCATTTTGTTAGAGACCCAGATTATAGGGAACTGTTCCAGCTTGCAGAAGACTTTAAGGCTTTAACAATATGAAAAGGATGGCAATGGTCTGACACAACAGAAATCCTAAGGGGAGCCACGGTCAAGGTTGAAGATACTTGGGGTACGGCCTAAGCAGTTAGTGCACCTCACATCCAAGTGCAGAGAGAGAACATTTATATAAATAGACAGCATAAACTCATTCCGGGGGCTCTTTTTTTAATTACAGCTCCCACTTCAAAGCTGCTCTGCTTAACATCACTGCAAACCTCCTTGGAGCATCTCAGCATAACGCTGCCATCCCCTGTCTGTCAGCTCCGCCTCATCCACCCGCGGCAACGCGCTCACTCGGCTCCTCACGCAGCAGTAAAGCAGCAACTCCTCATGCTGCCACCCTTCCAGCATTCTACAGCATTACCATTGCTTGTGTGCCTCTGATTTCAGCCTCTGCTCTGCCCCAGGCTTCCTGTGTCCCTGCTACGTCCCCTGCAAATGTCACTGCGGCTGCCCCACCTGGGAAGGTGACAGCTCATCTTCTCTTGCAGCATCTCTCTCACAGGAACAGTGCAGCACCACCACTACCAAGCTCCTTGGGGCAATAGTTCAGCATCCACTTAGGTCTCCTGGTCTCTGGGGAATCCCTGTTTCTTCTCCCTACATGTCCACTGCCACAGTCAGACAAGTTACTGCCATCTTCTATCCATCTGATTCTACAATGGGAGAAGGTATTCACTAGGATTCTGCACATCTTTCACCTCTACCTTCTCGTCTTTGTCAGAGGTAAAACATGCCCTTAAACACAAAACAGGACCTTTTCCAGTGATGCATGGAGCTCCCGTTTTTCCTAAGAAAGGTTCACTTCCTTCTATTATGGCAGCTCTGACGTTAACTACTACGTGCTAATACTCTGACACCCTACTCTGGTCTTACCCTTGCCTGTCAGCTTCCTGCCTGCATAAAACTGAGAGGAACAAGCTTACAGTAGCTGCATTCCCTGAAGTCACCCAAGATGCAGAGCTCTGAAGCTCCATCAAAAGAACCGGGAGACTTTTTCTGCTCTTGAGATTTGCATGACTAGAGAACATGTGGACTGGTGATGACACAAGTGGACAGAAAAAGAAGATGAGTGCTTCAGGCAAAAGCGGATATTAGCAGCTGGACATTTTGTGTTTGTTTATTCATGCCTTAATTTAAACTATTAATGAATTTGAGAGAATGAAATCATGGTCGACTTTTATCAGAATTCATCGCCTCTAGTAAAAGCATGAGACCACATAGCATGTATCTCTAAAGGAGAGATTCATATTCCAGAAAGGAATATGAAATTAGACATGGCATTCTTGATGGTTTAGGCTGAAACAAAAAGGGAAAAACATTGAAGTATTCCATGCCATCACATACAGCCTAGGTGTGAGGACACTCCAGGTGTCTGCATACTTCCTGAAGAAACATACAAATAAAAAATGTATATGCTCAAAAGTTAAGCTTTTCAAAGACCCTTTACATACAGCTTTCTAAAATATTTAGTAGAGGCCTGGTACACAGAGTAGGTCTGCTGCATACCCTCAAAACAATGACAAATCATGATTTGATGCATTCTGGTCTCAACAGTCAAATGATACTTTTTTCTTCTTCATGACCTAGTGTTTACAAAAAGGAACCACAGATTAAATCATAAAATGTTGTAAATATCACCCAGTGTAAGAATATAATACCAGTAAATTAGGGATAAAGTAGAATTAAAGATTCTGTTATATATACACCAGCATAAACTTTCAGTGTAACACAAGGATGATGTTACTTATGCTTATAGAAAGGAAGCAAAGATACTGTGATGTGTATATGTCCATTCTGCCATCCAGCAAGTTGTATGACAGTGCTAGGAAATGCCAGACCTCTCACTATGTTTTTTAGGGACTATTTTAAAAATACCTGCAATTCCATAACCTACAAAGCTTTCAGTGTAAGCCAAGCTGTGATGAATGAAGTCAACTATGAAATGAACCAAGAATCACTTTTACAGTTTTTGTACATAAGGAGGAACATGAAAAAGAAACACTTGATGAGATGCTGCTCTCTACTGGGGAAAGGATGTAAGAAGTAGTACCCAACAGGAATCACCTGTCACAGGCATTATTTAGTTGTACCAACTCCCTGTCTGACAAGTTTTTCCAATCTTATCCATGAGTGGATTTACTAATTTTTAGGGTTTTTTTGCTAGTCAGTTCCTGAGTTCAAACTGCATAAGTAATTTTGTACACAATATCACGTACATGTCAATACCTATCTAAAAATTTCAATAACCTAATTTGAAAAAAATTCATCCTTTTCTTCCTTCCTCTCCCTCCCAAACACACACACCTCCATACTATCTCATATTTCAGCTAAAACATCTTTTTTATTAAGAAATTTTCTGATTCCCCTTAGACTAGCATATTACGATTTTACAAAATAATGCAAAACTGGACCTGGAATATGTGGCACAGTGTAGAAATACTGCCAGTATTACAGTATTACAGTAGTACACTGTGATGGTAACAAAAGAAGGAATTAGAAAACAAATGGACTGACAGGGTGACCCAGGGTATATGATTACTTTGGGAACATGACTGAGCACAGGTCTGAAGAGGCTAACAATAGCAGAAGATGGGGTTACCAAAAGTCAGTCTGACTCCTTGGGTCCTGTGCTTTGGCTGAAGCAAGAAACACTTTGTTCTCATTCACAGCCATTGCCCGAGCAAACAGGGAAGCACAAAGATCAGTGCTCCTAGCAGAGAGAGCAGGGAAAATTATATGTTGCTAAAATAGTGGTATTAATCCCCTTTCTATATATTCTAAGTGCTGAATTTAGCCTGGGTAACTCACTCTGAGATGAGTCTGAAGCATGGCAAGATGGAAATGAGAGTGGCCAGAAAGATAAAATCTTATCTGATGCCCATTTTGTGCTTACATCCAAACTGTCCTCATCAAAGCATCTACCTTCAGATTGCTAGGTCACTTCACAGCCCTACTGGGAGAAACACTCTCAGCCATCTGCACCTTCCTTGCAATTGTGCCTTGCTCTATCGGACATGGGTTTGGCTGCTGTATTTATAACCTCTTGCTTCAGTTTTACTGTAGTTCAAGGAGACAGAAAGTGCATTTCCCCTCTGAAGTAAACAGCAGCTACTCTTGAGTATAGCACCCACCTCTTCCCTCCTCTGAAATCCAGATTAGTGGGAAGACATTATCCTCATTCACTGACCTACCAAGCATCAAGTCCCACTCAAAGCCCTTTCTCCAGTTCTTAGGGATATGCCTGGCCATGGCTTTCTCTAACCATTAGGTTAATTTCTTCCACAGTGAAGACCTCACACAACTACCTGCCTGTTCCATCCACTGTCTCAGCCAAGGGCTTTGGAATAACAGTGTAACATCCTGTGAAAAATGAGTGGAGTTAAGAGTAGAAAGGCTGGAGGAGCCGTGAATGACTCAAGATGAGATTGAGGAAGGGGAAGGAAACATGTATCCCTAAAGTGTCTGCTTAATTGTTTATACCTTCTTTTTTTCTCAATACCAGAATCAATAATTTAAAATTCTGTTAATTTGAAATAAATTAAAATTCACGAAGTTGAGACTGTTTTGTCTCTGACAATTTTTTACTTTGTATGACTACCGAATAGGTTACAGAGAAAATAGGATCAGACACATCTCAGAAGTGCACAGTGAAGGAATGGCAAGCAACAGTCATGAGCTAGAATATGGTAAACACTGGCTCAGCATAAGGAAAAAAAAATCACTATGAGGGCAGGTGCCTAGAAAGACTGTGGAATATCTTGAAGATAATCAAAGCTCAGTTGGACAAGCCCCTGAACAACCCACCCTAGTCAGAGCTGCTTGGAGCAGGCAGCTGTACAAGGTGATCTCCAGAGGTTCTATCCTACAAATGTAGGAAAGCCATATTTGCACAAGTCTGTAACCCAGCTAATTACCCTGCTGAGATGGCTCAGTAAAGCTTTTCAGCTCTGCATGAACATGCCAAGACTACTACCAGCATTAAACAAGGAATCCAGCAGAACTGGACAGAGCAGTGAGGACTGACCCCTTCAGGACTCCACCAGTTCATGGGACTGTGCTCCACTCCATAGTATGAAATTGCTCTACAAAGCCACCCTGAGGGGCATCTGTAGAGACACAGAGAAACAAATGGCCTTCTTAAGAATATATCAAAAGAAACAATAGGAATATATATAACGAGATGCATGTGAATGTTTGTGTGGTTATTTATGCTTGTGTGGATGTGCATGTGTGTGTATGCACACAAGTATATGATTTCCTTCACTCTGGTATCTTTGCATAACTCTGACAGCAAAACTTTTAAGGATACAGCGTCTCAGAGTAAAGGAAGAACTGTGCACATCTATGAGAAGGCACATAGGCTTAGTGTTAAAGATGAAGGGTGAGCCTTTACTTGGTTCATTTCAAAGCACCACTGCTTGACCTGAAAAGATAAGGTTGGAGATGATGGCCTCTTTGTTTCACACTGTAAAGTAGTAAAATCAACACAGATACTTTGGGTCAAATCTGGTCAAATACGGTTTTGAAAAAAATCTGACAAGAAGGCAGAATGGCACCTGGCATGCTGTCTCCCTGGTGGGGTCTGGTTAAAGCCCCCATTGAGAAGCTCCCAATTCCTTTCAGATCTATGAAAATGTGGATACTATTAGGGAGGGGGAAGGGATTAATGAGAAGACTCTGCCTTGGTCTCTCTTTGCTAAGTAGCTATGCTCATTTAGGAAGTAAGCATAGTGTGATGGTTCTTATGCAAGGATAATATTATGACCACACCAATATACAGTGTCTGGAAGCCTCCAAACAATGTTCTAGTAGATTCATCAGTACTTTGGCTGCCATACCATCATACCACATCCTCTCCAATGCAAGGGCAAAGGACAACACTTCAGTCTGGGAAGGCAGCCAGTCACTCGGCAAAGAAATGAAATTCATAATATCTGTAACACAGCAGATCTGGAGTTGAGACAAGAACATGGCACTCACAGGAGACAGATGAGGAGTATATTGGTATACATGCAGGGTTTTTTTATGCTGGTGTCTAATTGAAACAGGCTTGTGTCAAAAACCTTAGGTGATCTCAGCTCTCCCCACATTTCTGCCTTTCAGGAGAGGGGAGAGACAGAACTGCTGCTTGTAACTTGTGACACCTTTCTCCCAGTAACTGCATTTACTTTCTCCCAGAAAATGCAGTCTGCTGGCTCCACAGAGGGTGATATTTGAGGACACTTAACTATATGACTTGACCTGTCCTTGGCTTGGTCAATCTTAAATGTTACTAATTTACAGTGTGACACAAAGAGGCCATCATCTCCAACCTTATCTTTTCAGGTGCTTTGAAATGAACCAAGTAAAGGCTCACAGTCCATACTGCCCTGTAGATAAAGCATTCAGGGAAGCTTTGTCTTCTGCCATACCAAAAGCACTAGCAGAGTTACAGTAATTGCCCAGTCCACAGCCAACTAACAGCACCTACACTCAGAATGACAAAACACCTTTGGAGTGTTTTATACAGTAAATTCAATTGTCTCCCCATCCTCCTTGTATTTATTACTGCAGGAAAAACTGAAGCAGCACAGAAGACAGGAGAATCACAGCTCATGGCATTCCTGGCATGTTGGTACTGCACAAAGGTATCTTTTACTCTGGGGGGGGGGTTGTTTGGTTGTTGTTTTTTTTTGTTTCAGTAGGGCAGATGTAGTTGTAAAACTTTCTATGGTTTTATTTACCTTACAGGATGAAACATTTCTCATGCTGAGCTCCAGGCAGGTTTCTGCTTCTCCTCTGGACTTGCTGAAAAGAAATTATGATTTCTTATAATTTTTCACCTGTATGGGGTATGCAAGATGATGAAGAGCTGTAGCCTGAATGCATCATATAGATGTGAATCCCTGTACACACATACCAGCATGTTATAGGTCTCCTGACACATAAATCACCTATGGACCAGATGTAGTTTGGTTATAAAGGAGAAGCAAAATCTGGGACCAATTTTTTTAGGACACTGGAAGAAATCTGAGGGCAGACTGGTTATTAACATGGACTGCAAGCTGGTCTAACTAAGAAACAATCTTCATTTAACTCATTTTTTTCTAGAGCTTTTATAAAGCTCACATATTTAAAGAGCCCATACCATTCCCTAAGTGAAGCATTCGAGTTATAAGAGTAATAGAGGTTACTAAAAACTACTTTTTTTTTTCAAGTGTTTTTGAATTTAAATATCTATCTAGGGTGTTTGTTAAATAATCATAGTGTACACAACAGTCGATAGCCAGTTTGTACATTAAAATTCCCCCCCTTAGAAATTCATTAGAATGCTGTTATGGCTGTAAGGTCAAGCATTTAAAAGACAGAAAATGTCAAAAATGAGGTAGTGCCTGAAGAACTGTAGTTCAGCTCCTTTGTATGATTGAAATGTGATAAATGCTGGAACTGAGTGACCCTAGTCTTTTTTCATCCTTTCCTTTCAAAGTACTTTTCTCTCACAGTGCTCAAAATGCTTGGGCTGGTCTGTGATCAAGTATAAACCATCTCCTTGAGTCCTCCAGTGCCACAGAGGGAAGGTGAAGTGACTGTCTCACACTTCTTGCTTGCTCGGCAGCACCATGTCTGAAGGCTTCACAAACAGGAATGATTGTATCAACCAATCTATCAGCCAGGTTCTAGCTGGGAGTATCTTAATGGCTTCAATTCCTCTAGAAGCTAAACCTTGTCCACTTGTTGCCTTTAGGCAATTTTCTTCTTTTCCATCTACTTCTAGAGAAGGGCCATGAGGATGATCCCAGGACTGGAGCACCTGCCATCCAAGGAGAGGCTGAGAAAACTCAGTCTTGAGAAAAGGAGGCTTAGGGGAGACCTTATTACAGTGTTCCAGTACTTAAGGGTAGCTACAAAGAAGATGGATACTTCCTATTTACAAGGAGTCGCATGGATAAGACAAGGAGTAATGGCCACAAGTTGTTCCTGGGGAGATTCCAATGGACACGAGATGAATTTTTCACCATGAGGACAGTCAGAATTTGGAACAGTCAATTCCCCTATTTTGGGAAATTCTAAACTGCAGTTTGACAGAGTGCTGAAACACTGTTTAATCTGATATTAATCTATAGTATTAGAAAGTTTGGAGCAGATGACCCTTGAGGTTCCTTCCAAGATGACATTCTATGATTCCATGATTTTAACTTCATAACTTGGCTCCAGACTTCCCTTATCATGCCTACTCCATTTCTCATGCTATATCCTTGCTCTAGTCAACCATCTACCCCAATGCACACCACATTTACACCTAGCTCTCCTAATTCCTAATCCACAGTTTTACACTGGGACTAAGGAAATTAGCAAACTCATGGTTCTGATCCCTGCATCCAAAGTTGCTTCTGTGTTTTATAGGGAAGAATCCTTGAAAAGCCAGCAGCTGTGTTAGAAATCACCTGGAACTTAGGCAACATGACATGACTGCATGAAAGGAATAGATAAAGCAGTTTATCAGTTCAGATACACAGAAAAGATGAGCATTATACATAAGAATGTAAAATCGTGCCCCTCTAAAATATCTACTAACTTCAGCAAGACAGGGATTTTTCCTGTAGTCTCTATTTCTGAGTCACCAAAGGAAAAAAAAAACAGTAAATTAGGGGCCTCTAAATACCATACTCCCACAATCAAACTGTGCTCCTGCCTTCTGTACTCTTTTCTTTTTCAAGGCTGATGTTCATTGTGCACTCACAGAAGTCGAATAATATAGTCATCCCAAGCTTTGCAGAGAATCCAAATATATTTTACTAATTTTGGCAAAATGACTGTAAGAGAAAGGCACTATTCATTACAAAATGGGATAAACACTGTCATTATAAAGTACCGAGTTGTTCTTATTCTTAAATATTTTGTCTCTTGGAGTGAGAGTTTTACTCCACTTTTCTTATAGAGAGAAGAGGAAAGGTAAATCTAATTGTCTTGAACTTCAAAAATTACTTTTTTTAAAGTCCTCAAGTCATGACTCCCCACTTTTACTGCACAGGCAAGATACATGCTCCCTGTCATTCTGGGGTCATATTACATTAGTGGCTCAAGAAAAAGAACACATTCAGTTCATACTAACTTCCAGGTTCAGGCTTACAAATGGCCTCTATGCTATTAAAAAAAGCATATTTTTTAATATGCTATTAAAAAGCTATTAAAAAAATAATGAGATTTTTGACACTGGAAAAATAAAATGCAAGTATCTGATATATGAGGACTGGTCCTGTACTCCCTCACATCTACTTAAAATTAAGGAGTTCACTGAAGTCAAAGGAGTAATACTAGGAGAAGGAGTAATACTAGGAGAAGACACAGATCCAGTCTTGCTCCTGCAATGATCTGTTACTTCAGTAGTCACAGGATGATTTCAAATTAGGAAGCCAGCCACATCTGTCCTTCAAAATACTTTCTTTTTTCCCTTTTGTTCCCTGTTGTTCTCACTCCCAAGCCAGAACTATTGTTCAGTGTCTGAGCTCAGAATAGTTCCCAGAACAGTCAGCACATTGACCAAAGACCTCAGCAAGCCAGTAACTACCCAGAAGGGCAGAGACCATTGGTAATCTTTCCCTCTGTTCTGCAGTTTGATCCCTGCTTTTCCAGTGTGCATGAGCTCATGTATATAAGAATACGCTTTTGTGTATCTTTTATTTGTGCTTCAATGCTTGGAGAAGAAACCCTGTAAAGGGCTTATTTGTGTATCAAAGACTGCTGTGGTGAAACCTGTAGAAGTTGTTGTTGGAATAGTTCTGTCTTTGTCACAAAAGACAGACAGGCAAAATCTCTGGGATGCTATCTATGTAAACTGATCCAGGCTTGATCCTCTTTTACACAAAGGCTCGATTTGGCAACATGAAAGAACTTAAAAATAGATACCAGTGACAATCTAGTTTCACTGCCAGCACAGTAAAAATGGTAAAAGAGGGTCTTAGCATGAATGTGACCCAGACCCTACCTCAATGGAGTTGGTTCTTTCACAACTGTTTGCAAATGCTTGTTTACAGGGCTCTCTGCAGACGGCTGAGTGGGTTGCCAAGAGCTGGACATGGCCCCACAGGACTTTAACAGGGACTTGATCGGATTTCTTCTGAGACTCAGCAGCTCTGTTGTGTCTGCACTTTTATTTACACTTAACTGAAGAAAAGAAAAAAAGGTCCCACATTATTTGTTTCTGAAAAACATGTTTTAACCTTTCTGGAGCCTTCTTCGCTGGTTTTCTACACAATGCCCATTACAAGGAGCTGTGTTCTCCACTCATGCTCACAGAGATAACTAACCATCAGGCCCTGGTGGGAATCCCCACACTTAATTTACAAGCAATGTCCTGGCACCCCTCCCTCCTGTGATCTTCCCCATGCCATCCACATACAGCATTTCTGCTTCTGCACAGGGGGCTGTCACACAGCCTGATGTCCAAGGATCAAATGCAACTCCCTCAGGAGCACTGGAGGGTTTCTGATCCCAGGCTCCTGATTTTGAGGGTGTGATCAACTTCTCCTCTGCTGCTGCAGCACTCGGGCTCCTCTGGGCTGCTCCGCTGGGCACCTCAGACACTCCATCCCCCTCCTTGCTGCTTCATCAAACCTCAAATTCCCTGTCAGTGGGTGCATTCATGCCCTTAATCTGCAGCATGCGTGGGAGGGCAGATTCCACACTCTATAGTCACTACACCTCTGCTCAGGACTGATTTAGAAAGCCTTCAAGAAGAGTTTTCTCATATTCTTTCCTAGTAGTACTCTTCCATCTGCCAGCAGCAGAGCAGTAACAATTCTGTGTTGGTTTAGAGCACCTGCTGGGTCACACAGTTAAATTCACCACCAAAAGACCTCAGTGGCCCAAGCCCTGAAATCCAGTTGTTTCCTAAAAGCCTGCCTAAGCCTTGCCTGAACAAGAACTGAAAGGAGCTGGGGGTAAGGGGCTTGGCATTAAAAGGGATGGGCATGACAACAAACTTTCAGAGATTGTTTCCTCAAGACTGACCTGCAAGTACTTTGCTCACTACAGTTTGGATTAAAGAGTATTAAGCAATTACCCAACAGACACAAGCCAGAGAGAGTCCCAGGTCTCCTTTCAGACCATCTGCAATAGGTACAGCTGCTGAAGAGGAGGGATCCACCCTTACAGGATGAGGGCATCATCTACACAGGCTCTCCAATACTGAAATTATTACTGCTCCATTTACATAAGCTCTACTCCAAGCTTACTTTGAAAGGAAAAGAGGGAGAAGGTGCATGAGGGGATTTCCAAGGATGCATGAAGGATATTTAAGCATTTGACTCCGGGCTGTGGCTGTGATCCCAGCCTGTGACTCTCTGAAAAGGATTTGAGACTGTCCCATCTCCTGCTTCTTTCACACCACCTGTTTGTTTTCTGCTGTACACTGCTGTCATCCGGACTCCTGTAAAGTTTGCTTATTACAAGGACTCTACTTTTTTTTTAAGGATCTGGCACAAAGCTTAGGAGCAGGAGCAGGTACCTACAGCCACATGAGAATCCAGTGACTGCTCTGCTGCCATCCTGCTCTGTATTAGAATTCTCACCCTTGTGTCTCATCCTACAGCAAGGGTTTGCTGGCCAAATAAGGACAAAATCTTCTTGTATATACTTCCCCAGACAGCATGTTAGCATAGCAGCATTACAGATTTACTTCACAGTATCCACAGAGAAGACACTTCACCCACTGGATGCCCTCAGCTTCACAGGTACATACAAAGAATATGTACCTCTGGGCCACGAAACATGCACATCCAGACACATCAGCTTCATTATGTTCTGTGTCTGGAAGGATCTCCTTGAAATTATCACTGTCAATGATGATGGATAGTCAAAAGAGAAAGGCCCACATCCTCTCCCCTTGTCTTTTTTTTATATTTCTCTGTGCAGGAAGTCCTGTTTTGTATGAAGTTGAGTACCAAAGCATTTGTAAAATGACCATTAAATATAAAACCTTACGCAAAAATCCATTATAAAGTTTTTCAAAACAACTTTGACTCATTTGGGAAACATCCAGTGTTTTGGTTTGACAGTGTTTGATAAATGAATTTTTCTTCAGTAATATCCTGTACTGATCACAAATTAAGTTACAATTTTTTTCCCCTGGACTCCAGTTCAGCAAAGTATTTACTATTTGATTTCAGGTGGACTAAAACTCCTTTGTTCTAATGTGTCAGTTTAAAATAGCCCTAAGCATCATGCCCACAGACATTCCTTTAAAGTATACCCTTACCCTGCAACCCCTGTTCACTTTCTCTCACACTTATCTTTTATTCCAATACATTTGATGAAAAGGATGAACATTTGCATAGCTATTTGAACAGATGGATAACAAAATCTCCCTTAGAAAACTGCACAGAGAAAGAACTTTTTTTTTCTTTACTGCATGTTTTGTTACACCATGCAAGTCAGAACAGCATGAAGAGGGATACATATGAGAGTGTAACAGAAAAGAAACCCAAAATACAAGGGCATATTTGCTAATGACACTAAGTGTAGAGCCACTGATAAGTGAAGAGCGTAATAATTTAAGATGGAGAAAAATCCACGCTAAGTGATGTAGAAACACAAAATGAGGAAATAAAAACAATTAAGAAGTGGAAATAGAAGCCAATGTCAAATAAACAAGTGAGATGAGCAAATTTTTAGGATTATGAAGCAATCTTTATTGAATTATTTGCCATTTACCTAGCAGCTTCACAGCAAGCTATCTTTTTCAACTTAAATGGAACTGTGTAAACTGCTTGGTGGTTGAGCTGGAAGACAGCAAACCCTGTCCTACACATCACAAAGAAGCAGTACTTGACTACCTGATATGACCTCTTCTACATCACTGTCTTATAGGTCCTCTTTGTGGTTTATAAAAACAGATTTAGATTACCAAGAATTAGAGAGGAGAAAGGTGAAACCTACCAAAAATTATTTTTATATAGCACACTTTCTTGTTTTTATCTTGGCATTTTTTAACACCTGAGAGAAAAATCTTTCAGTGTTTATATAACCTTTTGTAGCCTTTATATTGAAAGAACAGAAAGGGATAGCTGTATTTGAAATAAATTAAGTTAGAGTATATTTTCTGAAGAGATCAGACAGAGGTTTTACAGGGAAAAATAAAGGATTTTCAAGAATAATTGAGTGGGTGAACCCAGGACAATGAATGAGTAGTTGACTTGGTTTTTTATTGGAAACGTCTGTAATAACACTCTTCATGTTATTTTATGAGACACAAAGATAATGTTTATTAGAATATATGTAAAAATGTCATGTTCTGGATAATATGCATATAATTACATATACACATATGTATTCAGAGGGATAGATATATATATATTCTGTATTTCACTCATGGCTAATTTCAGGCAATGAAAATAACATGGGTTTGTAAAACAACTCCACATTTTAAGGCCAAGTTCATTCCCATTAACGATCCACCAAAATGCTAACGGGAATGAATTTAATATAAGATATATGACTGTCCCATCATACAACACAGATAAGACTGCTGTGCTAATTCTTCAATCCTAAAATCAGGTCTCATAGGCTTGAGAACAAGAGCCATTTATAGCAAGAGTTCTTTTGGCTAGTGTTAAAAGTTACCAGTATAAAACTGCAACTTGAAAGGCTTTTAAACCACCTTTCTGCAACACAGTGTATATCAACTGACTCATTTTATTAAGCACATCCCAATTCATGTCAGATGCAACAAGACAAGCAGCTGGTCATGCAGTTGTAAAGCCTAAGCTACAAATACTCCTCTCTTCCTACTCAAAATCATTAAGTTAAAAAAAAAAAAAAAAAAAAAAAAGAGAGAGAGAAAACAATCCGTTAACAAAGACAACCAGCAAGATAAAAGCCAAAACAGACTAAACAGTTCTGAATGCAACCTCATTTAGATTAAAGGCTAATGAAATATGGAACCCAGGCCCATATAGATTTACCTGGCTCAGCTTGTGAAATGTCATTGTAAAAGGCCATTGTTGGAAAGATAAGCGGGGCAGTGACCTGAAGAGGAACTCACAACAATGAGAACTTTGTTAGAAAGTTTTCAATTCTATACATATTTATTAGCAGCCATTTACTTCATTTCTTAACAAAATCTTCTCCTGGATTCTTGTCTTATGTCATGAGAGCCTTGACAGTTTGTTTTATTCTATTTAGTCTATGTTTTAAACTAAACTTTGAGCAACTTTAATGTAAACGCATTTTGTTGTTTTTTTAAGTGAAAAAGCTTCATCCAAGCTAACTCCTGCTGCCAGATACAATGAGGCATAGGAAATGAATACAGTGGACATTTCCAGATGGTGAATCAGTTTTTTTAGTGATAGCCATCAGTGAAATCACCACACTACTTCAAAGCCTGTATAGAACGCACTGGGTGTTTGTGTCTGGGAGAAGAGATATTAGATCTCATCATTCCTAGCAAAACCACTGGAGAAGCATAAAGGGTGCACTTTGAGTCAGCTCTACATAAAGTCAGAAAATCTTTTCTTACAACAACAAATTTGTATTCAGTCTATGAAGGAGGATATCTAGTGACCCGAGCAAACTATTGTATCTGTTCCTCAAAAACACAAGTTTCTTTTACCCTTTTGTTGAGGAATTTCTTGGAGGGTGCAGGTATATTCCCCATGCAGCGTATAGTATGGATTTGAAAACAAAACATCTCTCTACAGGATGACAAAGCCCATAATAGGAATTGTTTGCCTACCCATTTAAAGAAAATAAAAATAGGAAAGAGGTTTATTTCTACTGTAAAGTACTACACAAGCACAGCAGCCAAGCTAGACATATAAAGGCATATAAAGGCATGTCAACTAACTGCTCCAACTGAATGATCAGAGACCTCTTTAAGGTCTCAAAACAGGTCTCACATGAGTTTTAACATGTGAAGATAGCTTTTTCTGGTCGTTAGGATGAGGGAGTGTTTCATCAAGCAAAAGGTCTGTGTGGGCAGGTTTCTATTCCTGCTCATACCTTAACACCAAACTCTTCATTCTAGCTGCTTACTCCCATACAACCCTCATCACAGCTATTACAAGTAAGCAGGTACTATGAACAGTGAAATCCGAGATACAGAAACATTAACACCTTGGAGTCAACAGTGCAACAGTCTTGTCAACATTTCATAGTCTTTTCCCTTGAAAACACTATCTGCTTGATGAAAAAAATGCAGAGTGTAATAGAATAATCAATATGCATATGAAATAATCAGTATGTATAGGGCATTATTTGTATTTCTATAGTATGTCAGAATACCAGGTGTAGCTGCTGACATTAGCTATCCATAATGCTTACACCAATGTTGCTCCAATCATGGACAGTATTAATGAAATTAATTATGATTTTCTCACCTCTTTTATATCATCTGGATTTGTGCATGGTTATTTTGCACATCTTTAGCTTCTACTAGTCCTGACAGGGATAACCATGGTAGAATGGTTAGCTTCAGTTTACCTATTTCCATAGAACCTGATTAATTACAGTTACTGTGTCCTATGAATTTTAGGTGATAAGCCTGTACGTACTGAGTAAATGTTTCATAACACCAACTTTCACAGATAGAAGCAGTTGAGCAGTAAGTCTGGAACTTGATGTTCATGTTTACAAGCCAGACCACTCAAGATTGCATCTTTAACATTTCAAACTATGTTGCATCTTCAGTCACGATCTATACCATATACTAATTCATGATGCATACCATGTTTCAACGCAGTAGAAATGTATGGGCTATCTGCATGCTGCTGAACTCCCCTTTTTAAATAATTATACAGATAGCAGGTTTATTTAAATCAAGACTGATTAAATCAGTGACTTAGTTCAGTAGTTTAAATTATATCTACATAAATTACTGATTATATTTGAGTTTATTTTTTAACATAACCTTTATTAAGTGTGGCAGCCCTGGTAAAAATCTGCTCAGATCTTGATTTCCTTATTTTCTGAGTATGAAAACCCAAAATGTGAAAACTTGAAAATCTTGAAAGCTAGTTAGTAACAGTAAAATCTATATACAGATAATGATTACTATATTTCTTCAGGAAAAACAACAATTTGAAATGTCAAGAACACAGCAACAGCCGTGTAAAAATCTGGTAGGTGTAATTATCATTTTTGGTCTCTCAGGCACCAAAAATTAATGTGTTTGGTTTCTTGTAACCACATGGTAGTCCTTTTCCCCAGGCATCTTCTGCCTCTTCTTTCACACTTTCTGTACTTTTCCAGTCCTGTTTTATTAGCTCCTCCTAAGGACCTGGGCTGGAAAGCTTATGCCCTCAGTTCCAAACTCTACTCCCAAAGCTAATGTGTCTGTTTTTTCTTTCTTAGCAGGCAGAAGTAAGTATAGATGTTCCCAGGAGCAGAAGTTGAAAGTCTCTTTTCTAACTGTGGGTGCTCTTACCAGCAAATGGTTGTCCAGTCACTGCTAACATGACAGCAATAGTCTGTAAAGAGGATATGTCTTATTGAACTTCCAGCCACCCACTTTGAGCCCCTACTCTATCTGGGTTCCCACACATCTTGCCTGTCATTGCTTTATTGTGCTAACACACATACTAATCCAAAATGAAGTGGCAGACACAGCTTTTCCCTCTCACCATAGGAATAATGGAAGATCCCCACTACTAAGTTTGCAATTCAGTTTTTACAGGGACTGCAACAGGAGACTGAAAGTCACTTTTTCCCTGAGAGCCTATGAGAGGTTTGTCCCAAGGCACTGGTCACAATTTGTGGGGTTTTATGAGGTGCAAGAGGGCAGTTTTCTCCTGGTTGCCCTGGTTACTTAAGCAAGTTACTTCTTGAATTTAAGATTTTATGGTTTGTGGCATCACATTACACAAACACGAGCTATTATTGATGCACCACAGCCTTGTGCCTCTGAGAAGAGTAAGCAGAAAGAAAAAAAAATCCTTTTGATGTAGTAGTTGCTTAAAATTCTTCCTGAGGTCACTGATTTGAAGAATAGATCTCCACTTAACAGCAAAGAAAGACTTTCCAAGGGATATTTTTGTTGAAAATATTAATTGGTTTGCAAATATTAATTAACAAGTGCAGCACTAACTTCTCACTTGCTAATATTGACTAATCTGGCAACTCAGCACAAGTAATAAAGACTTCTAGAAATGTGCACACCCAGGGTTCAGTACTTGTGCCTCCACCCCCCCATTTCACAGAAATATTGCAGACTTCCAACAGTTTTCACAATGAAGCTATGAAAAGAAGGACTTGTAGCAGGCATCCACATCTGGATCTTCTCAAAGTAATTGCATGTACATGGGCCAGGGGAAGAATATTTAACTACAAAGCTGCATTCCACGCTTCAGAAGTGAGAGGAAGCATACAGCTTAGGTACTTGAAACAAGCATGCAATAATCAGCAGCAGTCTGCTTACCTCCAGCT
>JAAWXA010000019.1:4880476-4923328 GCA_038090715.1 Florisuga fusca | reverse complement strand
TTAGATCCAGAATGATTTGGTATCCTACAGTGCCTCACCTCAGCAACTCTTTTACTGGGATCACAATGCAAAACAAAACCACAATTGTTTATTGGGGTTTTTTTGTCTGTTTTGTTTTTTTTCAGTTCTAATAATGTGGAGATACCCTGTCTTCTGTCAGGATCAGATTGCTTCTACTCAGAAATTGCCAGTGAAAGAGGAATGAGTCTTTAAGAAGTCAAAAAGGATTTTCTCAAACAGATTTCAAATTTTAAAAAGATAAATTGGTTAATATTTTTATTCTGAACCTAGTTTATCCTTCTAATCTGTTTTCCTGAGATAACAGCTTCAGCAGATTTCCAAATCATTGCATATATATATGCAGATCAGATATGAATGATATCTCCAGTTCAACAACAGATACACATTTTCTTTCACTGGAGCATTTAATGCACTTTTCCTAAACAAAAAACATCCTCCTAGCATACTGTTAGACTAATGTGTTTTGGATTTATTCTGTTTGGTTATTTTTTAATTATTTGTATTATTTTGAATGCTACTGCCTGACCTCAAAAGAATACGTTCTTTAATTAGAAAATGCTCCTAGCTAGAGATGTCAAGCCCTAATTTCAAATAAGAAATGTCTAGTTAAGCAACCAAAAGAGGAAAATCTTTTAATCCATAACGTTAATCATATCAGATATTTTATGTAACCAAATACGTACTTAAAGCAAATTGTAGTCCAAGGAATACTGAATAATGTACTTGAAGTCACCCTATAAAAAACAGTCTGACTGCCATGTTTTAGCCTGAGGAGTTCTTACTAGGAAGAAAAGCAGCACATGCATACAGGCACAAAAAAACCCTAAATGAAACAAAAATTTTAAAAAAACCCCAACAAAAACGTTTTCACATCTTCAGGTAAAAACCAAAGCAAAATGGTTTTTAAAAAATCAGACTCACTGGGCATTCATGAGATAACTGACACACATGATTTAATGTCCTGCCATTGCCAGGGTCCTGACTCTTGAGCTCTCCAGTCTCACTGTGGTTTATTTGCTGATTATAAATGCTACTCTCTGTCTGCAATAACGACAAGCAATTTCAAGTTGAAAATCAGTGGGTCAATGACAAAGAACTTTCTGTACTTCAAGGCTCTTATGGACAAATGGGAGCTCTGATCTAAGGACAGAAAAGTCATAGAAGCAGTTTGCTATCTCAGAAAGCTTGAAGTCACTGGGTAGGAAAAGACAATTTTGTCCCAGAATCCCACAAGAGATTCTGAGACCTAGATGTGAAGACAGGTTGTGGCAGGTGACTTGGAAAAAAACATTGCTATTAATAATATAGTATAATAAATAATTTTGCAAGGAAAGGTGTACAGTTACATGCAATCAGAGAACAGCTGAATAGTATTAAATCAACAAGCCAGCCTTGTGACTCCAGTGATCCTAATATTTGTGACCTTGCACATCCTGGAGAAAACCCAGCATGTTCTTACCTTGCTTTGCCTGGATTTGGGGCCCAGGCACCACCCCCATCCCTACCCCATTTACTTCCACCCTCTCAGCTTAAGGCTAGAATGGCAGAAATGAACTTCACTGACAGGAAGGGCAAGGATCGTGTTCCTTTTCACCCTCAGATTGCACCATAACCTCCAAGGCCTTATTTAGATCCATCTTAGCTGTNACAGCAAGAGGAGCTGCTCTGCCTCTTTACAGACTTTAAACTCTGGTTTTTACATTAAAAAAAAAATAGTTTACGCCCTAGAAATAGCTAGGAGACTGTGGACACATTAATGCCAAATATCTGCTTGAGAAGAAACAAGAACAATCAAACTCAATATTTTTCCTTTTAGCACCACAGGCATTTTAGTATCAAAGCTAAATAGCAGTAGTAGATACTTTTAAAGATCTCTCTGGCTGGGACAAGGCTTCAAATGTTTTCCCTGACAAGTTCATTCAGATTAATTAATTCATGTCCATATCTAATTTGCCTCAAGTGCCAATGGCTTCACATTTAAGTCATACACAAGTGAGTATAATTGGCTGTGCCCACACTCATGCTACTTTCAATTATATTTCATCTCTGGGACTTGGGAGCTTAAATCCATGGTCCCTGGGGCTACACAGACCTAAGCTTTTCTCAGAGCCTTTCCTGGGGATTTGTGGGAAGGTCTTCCTACACCTTCAAGTCCAGAGGGGAAAGGAGAGAGTGGTTTAATGTCTCCTCCTTGCAAAGCAGGCAGCTCACTAGGTCAGGTCAAGCAACAGTATTGCTTGTCATATAACTTCTACCTCAGGTTACAGAAGACACTCAACACATAAAACATTACTGCACACATGAGCTGTCTGAATGCATGAGCAGCAATTGGTTTAAAGGAGAATACGGACATGATTTTTTCACTTCACACTGAAGAATAATTATCTTGTGGTGGTCACGAAGCAACATGAGCATTGGTATCCTCGGGATGTTTCTTTAACCATGATCTAATGCATTTTCCATTGGAGCTATTTGCTAAAATTCAATGCAGATCTGCGAATTGAATGTGTCAGCTCATGAGGGGATTGAGAAAACTCACAAGAAATCTGTAGATACTTGATTCTCAAAATTCCTGAAGGTCCAGTTCTGTGGTTTTTTGCTGCCACTAGCATTTTGTTCTGTATGAACCCCTTCTTGGGTTATAGTCAGAACTTAAGAAGTTTAAATGATGCCTATACATAAAGAACTGCATAATGAATTTAAAGGACTATTACATGGAAAAACAAAAAATACCCACTATGAAGAGTCAGTAACTTTGATGCCCCTTCGTCCTGAACCATTGGGTAAGGTAACTCACAGATTTATTTCTTGGAACTGTACACTAAAAGTCACTTTAGAACATAGCAAAAGCACAAATAGTTAAACATATTTTCCAAAGCACAAAGTGAATTTAAATGTCCATCTCTCCATAAAGTTGCATTACTGAAAAATGTTGATGGAAATAATGTCCTCAGGAACCATCACTGACACTGTCACACCCCTACACGTTTTTGCTAGGTTTGTTTGGATTTACTAGTGAGGTACCATCTAGTCAGGAAACTGCAGATACCAAGTAAGTCAGTTCAAAAACCGATACAGCAAAAGCTGTGTCACATTTAATACTCACATTTAAGTAGGAAGGCACTCTACTGTGTCAAAATGCCATTGACCTTTTTTATTTGTTAACACTGTTCTTGGGAAGTCACCACTTTCGCAGTGGTGCCTGTGGAATGGCAGATGGGAGCATTTCTCAGTTGCCTTAAGTTGCCCTACAAGATGCACAGGAAGAGGCAGAATTTCCCTGCAGTGTCTCAGAAGAGTGTGAGCATTCAGGACACTGCATAAAGTGGGGAAATCCTTTGCAGAAGGAGAACAGTATCTGCCTGTGATATTTGCATATAGTGAAAGATGTGTATANGCATGTTTGTCATAAAAAGCACATTGTTAGGCTTTGTCTGCACAAAATCCTGTACCAAGTGAACTGCAAGTATATATTTGGATTAATTTTGTTAGCTGCAGTATTGTATCCATAAATCTATGACCTGCATCTCATTTATTCTAATGCTTTTTTCACGCTACTTTGGCAATAAAAAGCAGCCTTGAAACAGGAAGAAAGCATAATTGAAGTCAGTGGAATACCTCCTGTGCCTTACAGCACTTCAGCACCTTTGAGGACTCAATAAAAGTGCAATGTGACATGGACCAGAGCACCACTGTGCTACACACTCTGTATATATACATGGTCCTGGAATGATGGAGGTTAAACAAGAAGAAAAAGAAGGTGGCTAGAGCTGAAATAGGGAGCACCAGGAAATAGTATCAGATGAGAAATTGTTCACTCTGCTCAATCTAGCTAAGTAACAATTAATGGAAAAGGAGATGGAGGAAGAGAGAAAAGAAATGGGTCAAAGGATAATATACACCATGTATCTCCTTCCACACACAACAGATGAGAGAAAGCACATGCTCATCTGTGCTCAAAATTGCACAGCTCAAGCATCTTTAAGTAAGTTTGAACATCTTTCTGTTGAGCTCAGAAGAGAGTTTCAAGAGGAGAGAAGGCAGTGCCCCAAGGGACCTTTCAAGGCATCAGCTGTGGCTTAGCAGTCCCAGTGCTCTCTATAGCAAAAGTAACTTGATTTCTATAGTCCAAATGTTGTAGATGGGCCACGAGCACCTGTGAATCAATATCTGTCCATACTATTGTAAAACAGTAGAGTAAAAATACAAAATTTTATCACTAAGAAGAGTTTATGGTCATGCAATATTAAAAATGTCATCAGTCTGGGCTACTAATGTAGTTGTAATACCATATTCAGGGTAATGGCCAGACGAAGAACAGATTTTATCTTTGAAATTAACAAAAACCCCAGTTTGTTACAAGACAGAGTTTGAAAAGATTATGCTAAACTTCAGGACCAAGCAATACACCAGGATATTTAAATCTCTCCTGAGCAGACCGAAAAAGGAAACACAGTTTTCAGGAGCATTTCTGGGCTATCTATTTTTTCCCACCGCCTCCTATGTACCATAACAATGCATTTGGTAAAGGACGTGTTCATCCCATACCTCCTGATCAAATTTTGTTTACTGTCTTCTTTCCCAGACTTCATGCTCATAATGACCTCCACGAAGATGCATTCAGACACCACTGAAAACTAAGCGGGGGCGGTAAGGGGTGTACCAGGGAAAGGAGAAGCTGGGCTGGCAACTGTGCCCTCCAGTCCAGCAGCACATCACAGATCTTTACCTTTCATGGAGCTTATCACTCCACGTTTTGCTTAGGAAGGAAACAAATCAGAGGTGGGATGGCCAAGTTCCAATTAGTCACCCACCCAGTTCAGCTGGAGATTTGCTTCTAAATCAGTTCTGAATGGGAGCCAGTTAAAGGGGGAGGGAAGGGAATGGAATGGAATGATGGTGTCTCCCAAATCTGAGGGAAATAGAAGAAGAGTCTGCCCTCTATGGCTCAGCCACACCTGCCTGCCCCAGTCTAAAATTCATGCATCTACTGAGGCCAGTCTGACTTTGCCACCAAGCTGCAAGATGGCAGAGGCCACTTCCAGCCACCTGCAATGTGTTGGGGTTTCATGGGCCTCATTGATGTGTTTAAACAGGATGGCTGAACCCTTTCCTTAAACATCTCTGCTCTTTGCCGATCCTCTTCTGCACCCTAATCCCATTTCTGTTCAGGGTGCTGGATCAGGTCAGCAGCTAAAATGCCCTTTGATTGAGTCCTTAGCTTGAAACATCAAAGTAATGCAAATGCTACAGTCTTGAATGATGACGTGTCCTAAGTCATAAAACCTGTTTAATGTTGCTGGCACTAATATTTCAGAATGAAAGTTAATAACAACCCACTGAGGGGGCCTGACATAGTACTTTGTAGCACCAGAAGATCCTCAGGGGAGGATCTTTAGAAAATGAAAGGTGATTGGAGATGTTTTGATATTTTGAGAAGAGAACGTTCCTTTATTCCTGGAGCGGATGATGATCACAACAGCGCTGAACCATGACATACATATCATTGCTAGAGATCAAAGAAATTATTTTTCCCCAAATTTGACAAATAGATGGCTGATTCTTAATGTTAAAAATATACAAAAACTTAAAATTTGTTTTGCATTCAGTTATCAACAAAAGTAGTGTAAAACAACTTGCAGTGATGAGAAATACATTTTAAATGGGGATGAAATGTGGGCTCCGGATTAATTATTTTAATGGACAATTTTCTGGATTGGTTAGCAGCTCAGGACAGTCATTTTCAGTCAATTTAAAAGGGTAAAATGTTTCAAAAGGCAAGTATACATACTGCAACAAAAAGTTCACAGGAAATTTTGGCTGTCTTCCACTGATTCATCTTTGAAGCATTTCATCTAACACACCAGTTTGTTACCTTCTGACTGTATTAAGAATAAAGTTTTCAGTAACATTTTAGCACTCTATACTCTTCCCATGCAAAAAACATTCAGTAACCAAGGTGCATTTGCTGACGTCTGAACCTACCATCAGACTCATGATCTCCAGAAGAGTCAGACTGTGTTCACATGCATTTTATTTTCTTTACCTTCTATGACCTTTCTATTACTATGAATCTCAACTACTACTTTATTTCTTTATGAGGTTAGCAATTGATAAGTGTTGATATATCCCTGTACTGTACTGCCTAAAGCTACAAATAATTAATTATCTAATTCAAAAGGGTGTAAAAGGGTGATGTGACAGTTCCCAGAATACATCTACATCTATTTGAGGAGGTTTTAAGAGGTTATATGAAAATATATGGAGATGTAGAAGCATGGATGTAAAGCAGTGACCACTGACAGGACTATCAGTCACACTTCTGTACATGTCAAGATCCTTAAATATAAGAGTGTGGGTGAGGGAAAATGACTGCACGTTGGTGTCAGGTGGTGCCCTCCAGCTATTACCAAGAAGTGGGGGCGGAGGCAGCTTCCGTATGTTCATCTCCTGTTTATCCCACTTCTTGATTATTTTTGGAGTCTGCATTGCCTGTGGGTGTGACAGGGGACATTGAAAAGGATCTGACAGATTCGGGGTGGTTTTCCCAAGTGACAAGGGGTCATGCTCGCCAGTTATGAGGACAAGCAGAGAAAGCTGGGGGGGAGAGGAGAGCTGTAGATGTTTGCACCTCCTGATTCATTGAGGAGACCTTGAGGGGAGGTGCTACAGGGCAGCACAAGTCAGAATCACAGCCTAAAGGCTAAGCTGAACTCAGAAGATGGTGCTCTTTCTCAGGCAATTGCTGCATCAAGAAAGAGTGACACCTGCTTTTTGAGCTCAGTCCTGTGGAAAAAGGAGAAGAAATGACTCAAGCAGCCTGAGCACCCAAAATGACACCTTCTGCATAAGGTGAGTCACAAACAGATGAAGTCAGCATACTCTCCCTACAGAGAGACTTTACTAGCCTACCACCATATCCAGAGACTATACAAATGAAGGAGTGAATCTTTCCTCAGATTTTAAGGAACTATTTGTATTTTTCCCTGTTTTCCTACAGAGTGGAATATCATCCATTACCATTCACTCTGATACTTTCAAAGAGTTCTAAGCAAGTGTTTGAATTCAAGCACAAGCAGACGAGTTCTTCTGAAAGACATCCATCTCCTTTTCCAAAACTTTTAAGCTGCATAATTCCTTCTTTAAAAGTCACAAGGCATCTGACAGTGAAATGATCTGGCAGAGGCTGTGCTCTAATTTACAGGAGGAAGTGAAATCAGCTCACTGCTGCTCTATCAAAAAGCAAGTAATTTGAGAGGAGCCACATCAAACACATTGTATTCAGTGTATAGAGATCCAGGACTCTAAATTCACTTCAAGCGGGTATACAGGGTTGGGTTTGATGTTAAAAATATGCAATTCATTCAATTAATTATTTTTCTGTAATTGTTCTTGTAAAAAGTTTAGCATTAAATGGAAAAGTGTCGCGTCTAGAGGTTAATATTTTACATATCTGTATTTGTGCTGTCATAGTTTCATTACATTATTATTTACTGGACAATTGCAGTCATGATGGTAACTTGTTCAAAATCATGAGTAGCATATCTGAATTTTGTGATACATTTGACTGATCTTGACCGGTTTTATAGATTAAGATTTAATTGAAAAATTAATCATTAAATTCAGAGATGTTTTTATTTTCATAATTTTGAAATGTTAAGACTTCTAGAGAATGATTAGCAGAACAAGAGAGGCTGAGACTTCCTGGGGGCTACAAGGGTCAAACATTTTGCATCTCACAAGAACGGTCTCAAATACCTGCAGAGCTGTTCAGAACGAGCATCAGCTACCAACATTGTTGAGCCTTGTTACTATTGAGATGAAAGCAGCTTTTCTGGAAACTTCCAGAGAAATTCCATGCAAATCCTGTTTCTTTCAAGAGAGAAAATGAAGTGTGAAATAAAGTAAGCAGACATATTTCATACTCTTAACAAGATCATGAGAAGAGAAGGTAAAGTACATTTGATAAATAAAAGGGACTGAAAGACAAATAAAGCTCACTAGTTTATTTGTAAGGTGTGTGTGTGTATTGTTTACCATACATGTGACTGTAACAGTGTCTGAGACACTTGGATGGGTTAATTTTTGTTTTAAATAATCCCAGATAACAAGGCTACAAACTAAGAACATTTTTTTGCACCAGATAAAGCTGTGCAAAAAAAAGTCTTTCTCCGTTCTTTGAGTTAATCCACATCCAAAACTGCAGCAAAGTGTTGAAGCAGAACTGGAAATTGGTAAATAATTTGGAAGAAGATCTTCACTGGATAATCAAATATTCTCTCAAGTTTCAAATATTCTCTCAAGTTTCAAATATCTCCAAATATCTTCTAACATCTAAACAAATCTCATAGTAGGGGAGAAAACAACAGCAAGTCAACTAATGAAATTTTCTGACAGGTTCCTTATTTTAGACCAGTTGCATTCATTCACCAAAGAACACTGGATTTAAAAAACATTGAAGTTTGGCATGTTATGTTTGGAGTATTTTGTCTTTTCTAATTTGTGCCAAATATATTGTAAGCACACAAATAATCCCCTGCTTTCTATCCTGTAACCTTGTGTTAAATTGTGAAAATGGCCTTGCTGACTCCTGGATTTCACAGAATCATCAGAGTTAGAAGGGATCTCCAGAGATCATCTAATTCAACTCTCCAACTGAAACAGGATCACCTAGAACAAATTACACAGGACTGAATCCAGGTGGGTTTTGAATACCTTCAGAGAAGGGGACTCCACAACCTCCCTGGGCATCGTGTTCCACTGCTTTGTCACCCTCAGAGTAAAGTTTTTTCTTACGTTTAAATGGAACTTTCCATGTCCCAGGTTGTGCCCATTGCCTCTCGTCCTGTCACTGGGATCTACTGAGAAGAGTCTGATTCCATCTTCCTTGCACCCGTTCTTTAGAAATTTGTAGACATTAACAATATTTCATATCTCTTCTATATTGTTGCAGGATCCTCAACCTGGCCTCTGACAAACAAAGCTTTACTTTTTTTCATGTGATAATGAGGTCCCATGAACCAAATTGTGTTCCACTCTATCCTGAAGAGCCTCCTGTTTACACATGATTACACATGAAATAACTGATGTGGAAGAGTTGGGGTTGTCCAAGTGTAACAGAAAAGCACCAGAATATCCTAAGAAAGTCAGATTTTCCAATAAATTATCCATAATGTGCTAACCTCTTGACTGAAACAGAAGAAATATTTTCTCAGAAATTAATGAAATAATTGATTTTTTAATGACTAATTCTACTCTCACCTAGTATCTTGAGAAATCATTGTGAACCACATGTGATATGCAGGGACAGTACAAAACTAAGACTGAAAAATTCCTGAGTCTCATTTTCGTTTCCTATAATCCACAGTCTTTTCAGGTTAAACCATTATATAATCAAAAGAAAACATTTCTTAGGAAATAATCAAGGGTCATCTACTAAGCACAAAGGAACTACAAGGAACACGTCCTCTTCAATTTGTCCACTTTAGTATTTAAATCTATAGCAAAATAGTTTTACAAAACATAAAACTGGGTTCTAAAAATAAAATTTATACATGACCAGAATGACCAAATTATTTCAGTTTCTCCAACCTGTCTCAAAAAAACCCCTCAAAAATTTACTATAGTCAGCAATATGTAAAGAAACCGAGAATTTCTAGAGGTAAAATCTCCGAAGTAAGCTGATAATTATCTTGTAATGTCAATAGCAGACCAGCACATGGGCATTTGTGCTCTCTTGCATTCTTGATTCTAAGCCAAACAACTACTGAGAAAGGCCAGATAACAACCATGAAGCAAATAGTGACTGCTGGAGACTAAGATGAAGTCTGGTAGAAGTGATTGGCAGCCTGCACATATTAAGTGGGAAAGGCAGACAAATATAAGATCCAAAGTAAGAAAACAATCCTCATAAGATCTATTTAAAGACAAAGAAATTAAAGGTCTCTCAGAACAAATCAATTAAATAATGCAACTCTGAGCCTAGATCAAAACTGAAAGGCAAAGGAGGGGGGAAAGAAAAAAAAAAAGGAGGAAATAAGATCAAATAACAGTTGTAGGATGCAGGCTGCAGAAAGTAGAACCGACTGAATTCCTCAAATCAGACCCAGGATGAGGCAGCATCTGTCAGAAAGAGGGAAAAGACTGGTGGGAAACCAGAACAATAAAAGTAGAGAATTTGGAAAAGCTGGTTGAATGATGCTGCATACCAGAGTACATATTCAGGCTCAAATGTACCCTTTGGAAGCAGGAAGCAAGTCTTACCAGGGAGGAAGATCAGGAAGTGAAAGGCAAGGGATTTATGAGATACGAATTAACAGAGTAATTCAACAAGGATGAAAACAAACAAGGATGGAGATACTTTTGTTAAGAGGGATAATATTCATGCCCAGAAGGACTAAAATTTATAAAGATGCTGTAAGATATATGGCAAATATGGCACAGTGTGGATATAGACTGACTTGCTTCAGGGTATTACATTCGTTGGTCTGTAGTCGAATCTCTGTAACCTTCAAAGCCTGATTCATGTTTCAACACCATGGAAGTTTGTGGGGAAGTATTCAGAATCTGTTTTCTGGCCTCTTCGAACAGAAGGTTTGTTCCTGATAAAGGGAAAGGTACCATGTCACATGCTCAAGAATTATTTTCCAGAGAGATGTGGTCTTAGTTTCTTAAAGATACCCAGATACAAGTCCAGGTGCATCACAGAACCTTCTTCATAAGTTAGGCTTCCTAAATCTCATTAACATTTTAATAAAATTAAGGTTATGAATGGTTAGCTATTTTTAAACAGCACTATGGATGATTACTACCTACCTAAATTAGTTTTTTAAAAATGAAATCCAAGAATTTACTGACATGACAATAAATTCTGACCTTCTAACATCAGTACCATAGGCTGAAGATTTCCACTTCTGTAAGGAGTTATCTATGTGTACAGAATGACCTGAAATAGTCTTATAGGCATCATTTCCCAAGACAATGAAGCATAATAGGCATCATCCCTTCCCTTTCTCTCTGATTTACTGCCTGTTTTTATCAAAAATTATCAGAGGAACGGAAGTCTCTAAGACTTGAGGTTCTTAAAAGTTTCAGGAACAGGAGAAAAAAGGAGAAAAAAGCTGAACTGATGCCTCAGTATATGACTAGAACACTGTTAGCACTCCAGTTCTGTGAGTCTTCCCACAGGTAGATCATGATTAGCTGTAGGAAACATCGTTTTTTGCCCAAACTGAGAATATATCAGGAGAAAGACTGAGCTCTTAGCTTAACATAGCAGGCATGAGATTATTCTTATGGGATCCAAATAAGATTTTTCACATATGACAAACTGTTGAGAAAACAATGTAAAATGCAGGATCTGCAGTAAAGGCTTGTTTCTTTCCTTTTGCTCCACCGATCTCAGTAAAATTTATCTGAAGTATCACATTGTTTTTACTCCTTAGTTAAATTTAAAATATTAATCTTAATCAAAAAAGCATCACTAGAACATTCAGGTCAAAGGGATATCAGCAGAAAGTGTTTAATGATAGAATTTCATTCTTCCACAGACTATAAACTAAAAGTTCCAGCTAAAATGATTAGATGAAATGAGAAAAGTGAAGCAGATGATGAAAAAGGACAAAGTCTCTGCCTCAAGAGGTAAAGGCTGTGGCCTTTAGGGAACAAAATGGCCTTTAATATTAATGAGACTCTGATGAATTTAAAGCTGCAGAGCACTGAGCACAAAGGAATTTTGCTTTCAAAGCTGCCATATCAAGCAAACTCTATCTGTCATGATACAAATTAAAATGTTTTGCAAGATTAACAATTGAGCAATGTACAAGGAAGGTACTGGTGTACTTTACTTGTCCTCTGTAGTTAACCTGTACAAATGTACAAATGCTGTATATCAATAACCAACATCACAATCTGGAAAAAAAAAAAAAAAAGAAGCCTAATATAGAAATGGCTGTAATGAAGTATAAAGAAGCACATGGTGTGTACACTGCATGTGACTAGAGTAAATGGGAACAAATTTATGAGTTAAGAATATCCCACTTACATCTCTTACATATGGAAAGAGAACATTCCAAATGTCAGAAATATATTTATACTCTAAACTGTTCTTTTTATGTGGTAGTTTGTGTCTCTTACTATCATATTTTTATGTCATGAGACATAGTGTATATTGGTTTAGCATTGAAGACTCAACATGTGCAATCTTTACTTCTTCATCTGCTACTGTCTCATCACAGGGTCTTAAGTCACATATTCTCCTTGCTGCCTCCATTTCTCCATCCAAAGAAGTCAGTGGTACAAGAAAAAGTGCAGTGGGCACACCGGGTGTAATTGGGAGGTGAGGGGAGAAGGTTTACTCACATCCCAGCATCAGGCAGAAAGTTCTGCAGCAGGAATCTTGCCCACAGAAGAGGGATATCAAATATAGGGCCAGTAAAGAAATATATGTGCTCTGAAAAACTTGATTAGGAAGGAGACTTGTTAAGTTACTAAGACACTTAACAAATATGTTCTCCTCTATCAAGAAGAAACTCTGATAGCACACCAGAGTACTCAAGAACTCATGAATACAGAGTTGGGTTGTCTTGGGTTCTGTTAGCTCATTTTCTTTGCCTTCATGTGGAGCATGCAGGACTGATTGTGAAAGGTGAAGGATTGCAGGAACCAGGGTATTGCACAGTTATTGGCAAGGTTCTGCTCAGGGAGAACAATGAGGCTCTGCCCCAGTTGCCTTTCTTTCACTGTTAGAACTTCCTGAGGGCTTTGAAGTTGAGCTAGAGTTAAAACCTGCTGCAAGAGCATACTCTTTTCACAGGAAAAATTGTTGCATTCAGTCATATATTCTAAAGGACACACATCATTTATTCTTTAAGCTCTGAAAAATCACTCTGATTGAAAAAAAAAAAAAAAANCTCTGAAAAATCACTCTGATAAAAAAAAAAAAAAAAAAGAAGACCATCTTTGCCATCCCAGATCTGCAGAAAAACTACAGTGATAAATTCTTTTTTTTTTTTTCTTTTTGTTCACAGAGTCCCTGTAATTTAATGAATATCATTTCCCTCTCTCCTTCAGCCACCTTTGCTTCAACTTCAAGTGAGGAGCTTCAATCTATGAAACACTCAAGGCACTGGAAGCCTAACTATATCACAAAAAAACAGACAGAAGGTCTGGGGTAGTAGAAGGAGAAGAGACAGATGTGGCTTCACAACTGATGAGGAAACAGGCTTTCAGGCCATGTAAACTCAGGACAGCTAAGCTGACACTGGATCCCTGAGAAACAGAAGGAAATCCCACACCATCCAGAGAACAGCATTACTGAGTCACTAGAGCATATAGGAGTGACCAGTAGGCATGCTGGTATTTCAGAACAGCTAGACTGAAGTCATGAGAATATGAAACACCATCTGAGAGGAGGCATTCTGTTTAAAATGCAAGGAAATCTCCATGGAATCAGCTAGGAGGCATGTCAGGAGCATGACCAGCAATGCTGGCTGGAGTTCAAAAGGTTCGGCTCCACATCACAAAAGGCATCGAAGTGTTACAAACACATTTGGTGCTGTGTATGTATCATTAGTTTTACATTAAAAGGCCATGATTCTCACACAGGCCTTTTATCATGAAATGGTGACCTCCCATAGTACCTACCACGTGAGGTCATGAAGAGCTCTTCACTCCTTAGGACATCCCTGTGAAGCATTACTTTGACAAACAGAGGTCTGAAAACCAAAGGCTGCAAGCTTAAGGTGATGCTGGAAATTAGCACTAGATCTTACCTCTTCAAAAAGTAACTTCTTAACTAACTCAGTTTTTTCTCACTGTTGAACCACAGAAAGTTATAATGCATCTTCTACCCAAAATCTCCTCTTCTTCAAAGAAAGAGGCTTTGGCACTACCACACCTGCTCAGGGGGCTTTGACACATCTTACTTTTTTCTCTCTTCAGAAAAAACAGATTACAGAGGAAACAGAAAATGTGAAAAAAAGCCTTTCCCTAGAGCCAACAAGGAAGCCTGGGGAACTGAAAATGTGAACAGCTTTCATTAAAATGGATTCCAGTTATTTCGAAAACAAATACAACAGCATGGCCAGATAATAATTCAGGCCCAAGTAGAGATGGTTTGGTTTTTTTTTTCTGGGAGGTGGGGCGGGTTACCAGGAGTCTAGTTCCCAACACTGTATTTCTGGAGGGACAAAACTCAGTCATGATATTGAAATGCTAAGCAAACCAGGGACCACTGTGTAGAGATCCAAAACCTTCTTACAGGGCCAGGTAGCTATTCACATAGACAGAGTCTGAAGTGACACTGGAGGACTGGGATCTACCCTCAAGCAGAAAGATCATGAATACCATGTTGAGAGGACAGTACAGGATGTGTCCTTTCTCCCCTCAAGCTACTGTGTGTCCTAAGCCTGCTAGTGCACAGGCACTAAAGTCATTGCACTGATTTTTAGTAGAACAAGGAATAACAATACTACAATAAAGCAATAACAGTTTAGGATATTACTACTTGCATAGCAGACAGCCATCTGTAAATATACTGAAGTTCAATCATGCAGAATTGCATACATGGTATTCCGTCAGTCAAACACCTTACACTTCCAGTCATTTAAACATACACTGCTTTGAAATCATGAAAGCAGCTTTCTAAGATGTCATACTGCTCAACCAGAAGCTCTAGGCTCACTGCCAAGCATGGCTTCACAGCACATGTTATAAGTCAAGCAGGTGTCTGAAGAATAAGCCCTTTCCTGCCTTAAAAAAAATCAACTCTCTCACCCCCACTAATCACACCAGGGTTGTTGCAATTGCTAGGTTCTGTATAAAAATGTTCCTTTGTTCTTTTCTTCATGCTTTGGCATGTTGGAGGCTGCCATTCCCACGATTCACCCCTTCTCATCTCACCTCACCACTGGAAGTGCTCTTTTTCCCAAGAATGGGAGTGGAGAGGGTTCTGTGTCCAACCATCTGCAGATGCAGCCTTTGTGCAGCTTAGCTCAAAGTGTTATGAAACCCAAAATATCCTCTTCCTCTCCAGAAGAAGGGTAAAAAAAGAAAAAAACCCAACTATTTATGGCTGCCAATTCAAAGGTCAATGAAAATGGGTTTTGGATGAGACTCACAGATCTGTATTTTTAGGTATGAAAGGATCTATTGCTCGCTGCTTAAAATAGGCCATGACTGACTCCTCATCCACTGAATAATATTCCTCCCTCGCCTTTGTTGCACTTTGACAATGAAGTGTCCTTTTAGGTTTTGTCCAGCAGACACTAATTTTTCCCAACACACATTAAATACTATGTTTAGAATAGTTTTCTGGAACAGCACTTCTTTCCCTTCTATGATGAAAAAGGCTTCAATCTCTCTTCTAATAGCCCTCCCTTGTACAGATGAAGCATCTTAGTCCCTTTCCTCTGGCCATATAGTTGGATATCTCCATGTGAACAGAGCATCATAACTAGGTATGCCAGTTTTAATGCTCTCTGCAAACCACAGATTCAAAAAAAAAATTCCTATCTTGTTCACATTCAAAGGATTCATTTTCAGGAATCACCTTGGACTTCTGCTGTGCACACAGTTAAAAGCACAAGGTCAATAAGGCCCATTTGTTTTTCTTTAAGTCTTTAAGGAATTTGTTGTGTACTGCAAAAAACATAGGCAATGAACTATATCAGAAGTATCTTCCCATATATGAGCACATACTTTTCTAGTCAAGTAAATATGCGTAAATAAGGTGCTGCTCTGGGAAGTCACCCGAGACTTTAAATCTAATCCATATTCTCCCTACCATGGCTATCTTGCCAAATGGAAATCAGACACCCTGGGACAATTTTTGAAAACAACAACCATGAGCCCCCAGAGCATCTAAATAACATCTGAAAGGATTTAAAGATTTGTCATCATTATAGTGGTCAATAAATATTTGAGTAGAGTGGCAGATTCCTGTGGGACATGAAGTGACCATACTCGTAGCTGCCCACGATTCTGTATCCCATTGTTCCTCTTTTCACTTATATGCACCAAGACTTTCTGCTAATTAATTACACTATTTCAATTAAAACTGCACCACAAGTGGGAAGCACATAATTATGCATTATACCAGGGTCTTGTGACTGGAATAAAAACAACTTCAAGCATCCTCCAAACTTAGTTGTGCTGCTTATACTGTTAGGAGAGACAAGGAGTTAGCTTCCATGCTATTCTGTCTGTGGATCAGGCTCCTTTGCAGCAGTAGCTATCATTTTTAAAGAAAACTTCCCTTCTCTCATAATGCCAAGCTAAAGCCAGCTCCCTGTCCAGCCTGCCAGCCCTCCAGCATGTAAAAATGTGTATTTTTTCTCCCATACCCATTCTGTCAGACTGCATTGCTACAGACTGAGACAGCAGTGCAGCTAAACCAAAAATAATCCAAAATACTTTCATAATGGACTCTTTTTAAAATATTTTACATGAAGGGTGAGACTGGAGCATTCCCTCACAAACAGAGGATCATTTTCTTTTCTTATTAAAGATGTATTGAGCACCAGCAGAGTTAGTGCTAGAATTTCAAGTCATACTTCACTTCTGCTTAAAGCACCAGAGATGCAGTCACTAGTGAGCAATTCTTGACAGCTTTCAGGCATCTCAGCACCAAGAAAACTGAGATCAATGGATCTGCTCTGAAAAATGCTAGGGCGTCTGGATGTTACACAGGAAAAGGGATCTGTTCTGATTAAATGAGGTCATCTGGTTAGCTTCCTATTGGGAATTATTATTCTAATTAAATAGCAATAAAAGCAACCCAATCTAGAAGGCAGATAAGGTGAAGAGCCAGGCACTGAGTGTTGAAGATTAGATGTCACCTCAAAAGGAGAAAACTAGCAAAAGCCACTGTCCAATGCCAGGAAAAAATACAAGATCACAGCAACGTCCTGCCTGCTGTCCTGGCTTTTGCTACCAGTGGTACAGAAAGTGAAGGTCCTCTGCAGTAAAGACACTGCCTTGATTATTCTTCTTCCTCCCTCCATCTCCCTCCTCAACACAGCTTCATGTGGAGCAAAGACTCAGAAGACTTGGAAAGACTCGTGGTCTGAGTCCTTGAGGCCAACGGGGGAGAAGTTTTCCATCCCTACAAACTTTTACTTTTTAACTGTATCCTTCTTTATTTTCAGGAAAACACAGATCTACCTATTTTTAAGTGTACTGAACTTAAGATATTGATGGATATCTGTGCAGAGAGGGCAGTGATTGCAAAGAAACATTTAGCCTTGTGTCAGGCTAACATGTGCCAGGCCCTGGGTCCCAGGCCATGATGGGTATTTGAAAAAGACTGGTAGTATCATAGTGATTTACAATTCACCTCCATAAAACCATCAGCCACTCCCTCTGCAGCATGAGAAAAGAGCAGCTTTATACGTGCTGATATTGCAACTGTAAAATTTCCTTTCAACCAGGATGATGCTACTTCTTCATAGCATGGATGGCACCCACTTCATCCTCCCTGCCCCTGCTGACAAATCCTTAGAAATCTAGGAATGTTGCCTGTAACTATTTTACACCGTAATTTTATTATTTTTAGTTATGTCCAATTCCCTTAGAACCAAAGGAGCAGAAGAGAAGAGTGACTGCAGCTGCCTGCCATTTGCATTGTTAATTATTGAGTGGCTTAAATCCAGAAAAACAGAAGTCATTTGAAAACATTAAAAAATATATAAACAGGAAAGCTAGTCAAGAGGAAGAATTATTCTGTCGAGCACACAAACATGACAACCAGGGACAATATGAACTACAGCCATCTTAGACTGCCTGTGGGTGCCCTGCGAGTACTAAGAGCAAAAATAGGACTCATAACACCAACATCTGACTTCCAAGACTCAAGGCTGCATAGACTTCTGCTGGCAGATGCAAAAAAGAATCAGAATAAAAATAAATATTAACTAAAGCAGAGACAAAAGCAAAGGAGAATCTCAAGGACACTGAAATCTGGGTCTGGGAGAGACCCAGACATATTTATGATTAAGGGATTTATGGATTATTGCAGAACTGCAGGCTTACCACCATTGACCAGCACCCATGGCCCTCAGAGGTGCCTGTATAGAAAAGTACTACCTGGTTCAAAACTAAAAGCTTCAGCACATTCAGGTGAACAGATGGAAAAAGACTGCTTCATCTGCAGTCTTTCTCCTGCTGCTAACCAGCAGGAATAGCTTTTGAAAACAAACCAAAAAACCTCAAGTCTTTTCCTTAAGCTGTGCTTTTATTTCATGTATAGGAAAAAAATGTCATGCTGTATTGATCAGCACTGACACTGTGTCTTCTTCACTCAGAAACGTTAAAATTTTCAGAAGCATGGAACCAACAATTCTGAGAGTGCAGAAGAAGGAAGGAATGGAAACAGGGAAATCACCACATTATAATAAGCAAAGCAGCACAACAGGACTCTGCCTAGTTTAATGCTCCAGGGATCCACCCTACTCTTCAGCCTACTCCAAATCTCAGTGTCCTGCTTAGAGATCTAGTTAGGTCAGATCTTTACCATTGCTGGGCCAGACCAAGTCACCTACTGAGGACAGGATCTCCTGAAAACAAGCAAGAAGAGAGCCTTTGAACATCTGTTCTTTGTAGCAGGAAAATAAGGAAATAAGAGCAATCTCATCTCATCTGTCTGATGCAAGGCTCAAAGTTCATGCTAGTATCTGTGGAGGGAGTAATACTTTTTCATAGTACTCAAGGCATTATTATTCATGGGAAGGTCAACATCAGAAAGGCTAGATCATGAAAATGGCCAAAGTGGAAGACAAATAGAGCTCTGTAACAGGCAATCCTTTTCCTTAGACCACCAGGTTTTGTAACACCAAATCTCCCCTTATTTTACCAACTATGTCACAAATAAACTTTATATGTGAAAAAAACAAAACAAAAGCAAAGAAATCTAGTTTGATGTTCTTTAGTGCTTTGACTAGGTCAGTGCTACCTTTGCCTTTGCATGGATTTTAATTTCAGTTAAAAAAAATGTTTCAGTTAAAAAAAATTCCTCCAGTCCTTTCACAAATGAAAAGCAAACCAGAAGGTATGGCACAAACACCTGAGCAATGTAAATAGGTTGAATAGGCTCCATCCTCTTTCCAAAAAACCTAATCTGAAAGAACAACAAAGCATGTGGGCATTGGTGTAACTGATGTACCTAGATGCTCTCTACTACGAACTAACTTGAAAATTCTGTTGCAAAAAGATGCCATAAAAACCTGCTGAGAACTCTCTTTCTTCACCTGCAGGGGACAAGGTGTTTTCTGTTGCCTCCAGCTCCTATTCTTTTCATAAAACATGTCAGGGCAGAAAAATTTATACTCATTGTTTCCTCTGAATACTTTACAGAACTGTCTTTCAGACAATGCTTCAGTTCAAGTTATTTAAGCTGAACATAGAACTAGAAAAACCAAACACCCACTGAAGCCCTCAGACAACAGCCTTTCTGGGAGGACAGTGTCCTGGGACAAGAGAAACCAAAATCAGGTATCTCTTCTAACTATGGCAAAATTGTGAATCAATCCAGAGTCTTCAGTATAAGAACTTTAAATTATAATGTAAAAATCTAGGCCAGTAGAGCCAGGTGCCCATGGCTCCATTTGGAAAATGGTTTCCCATGTTACTAAGAATTTTGAAATTATTATTTTTATTTTCTTCTTTCCTGAATTAGTATAAGACCCCAAGGATCTCATGAAAGGTGATCTTTTGCAAGAAAAAAAAATTATTTAAAAAAATGTGTTCGATTTCAATCTAAAGATTAAAAAAAGCTGTGGGGTAAACTTGAAAAAAAATGTTGTGCAAATGGATTTTAATCAGGAGGAAAAAAAAAATCCTCAAAATTTACAGATCATCCTGAAACTTTTTCCTCATACTATATTCGAGTCTAAACTTTTCTGTAAACCACTGGAGTTTTTAAATCATAATTTTTGAGAAATACAGACAGACATATCAAGTGTTCTCTAAAGTGTAAAGTTGCCAGGCCAAATGTGGAAGAAATATCAAGTGATTATATGTAAAGTACTATATATGAATTGCAGGTGCAGGAGTAATGTTTCAGAACAGAGTGAGAATAAGAAAGAAGAAAAAATATAAATATTTTTCAAAAATTAGTAGAACTTTCTTATCCACATACCCTACACCTTTATAATTTTTTCTGGCTTTGAATTTTACTTTAGAAGATGCTTTTTAAGGGTTTCATTAAGCAGAAAATCTCCACATGTGAGTTTTCTATCTTACATTCAGTCACAAAATCACCTTAGTGTGAAATCATTGTCACTCAGGTTTTGTCCTGGGAGCCGCCATCCATTTAGGGAGATAGAAGGAGGAGGAAGCAAAATCACTCCCCACTGAAGATGCCAGCTGCACTTGCAGAATTGAAAATTAGGAGCTCTAGTTTCTTCTGTATAAGGTGATCTATTTAAAAATATGACCACACACACAAAAAAAATCACCTTTTTAAAATAAAAATCTTAGTTAAATAGAAAGACAAGTTTGACAAAGGTATTGGAGTGTGCTGCTTTGCTTAACAGGCTGTGGCAAGAGTCCAAATTCTAGTCAGAACTACAGCAATCTCACATGCTGTCAAGAAGTACAGCTTCCCTCTGACAGAACGTACTGCAAATTTTATGAGAGATAATTGAAGCCAATTCTTGAAACATCCATTAGAGTCCCCCTCAATCTGTCTGTGCAAGGTCTAGAGGAGTCTGAGCTTTCCTAGTCAATTCCCCATGTTGGTGATTGACAGCTTCCAAATTTTTCTGCTGTTTCTACCTTTTCAAAAAGCCTTTGTTCTGTAGAAATCATTCCTGGCAACTTTAAACAATTAACCTTTGCAAACTGTTTCAGTGTCTAGCATAGAGAAGCACAAAAATATGTGCCTTATACTGTAAGGCGAGTTAGGTGACTTGATGCTGTATCTTATTTTACACAATGAACTGTTGGTGGAAAACTCAGTCTACCTAGCTTAGTAAAGTAGGAAGAGGAAAATGGGCCATTTACAATATTCAGCAGTTTAACAGCTTTATGAACCTCCCATAATAGGAGCATCTGCAAATCAAAGACAGGGATGGAGATGAAAGTTACAGAATAGGCAGCTTTATTCAGATTATCCAGGAACAGAATTGAAAAGGTTTGCATGGAAAATAAATAAATAAATATATATATACATATATATATATAAAAGGGGCTCTTCTATATTAATACAGATGTCAGAGTTTAGTTCCAGCTTCTTTAATGGGCATAAATAAAAGCTATATGGGTATAAATGAAAGTTACACTATCTCTGAATTCTAAGTCTTAGCACTGTGGATGAAGTTACACAAGGACAAAACCCTGTAAGACACTCTGACCTCTTCACACTCCCCGTCCTACTTCCCACCCTCCCCAAACAGTGTGATTCAATTGCCTGTGTGGATGCCTTGTATGAAACACAAACACACTTCAAAAAACAATCTTCCCTTTCTTGTCTCCCCAGTGGGATTCTTATACCTGTGCCCCCTCCTGTCACGCATGGAACAGAGACAGACACACTGCACAGAAAGGTTGTAGTAAGTGTTCAACAGTGTGATGTGCCTCAAGACACTGCCGCTGTTCTTGATGAGGTTATTGAGAGGTTAATAATGCCTGTTCATAAAAACTCCCAGGTAGAGACACTACACAGGTCTATAACTCTGCAAGATGAAAATTCTGATCTTAGAATTAACATAATGGTATTTCAATACTTGATAGAATATTTACAAGTGTCCTCCCAGTATAAAGGTTTAGAGGGTTATTGACTAAACCGCTGAGTTTCATTGCTAGAAAAGAAAGATTGAAAAGAAGAAGGAAACAAATGAGTGACCACTTCCTTGTCAGTTTATTTAGCTGAGATGTGGATAATCAAACCAGTCCAACTGCTTTCATTTTCAGTGCAAAACTCACCATTTTTAGGGCTTCTAGAAGCTCCGCATTTAGGAGCTGCCCAATCTGAGCATCTAAACAGAAATCTAACTTATTTTGCAAGACAAGCCAAAAGCTTTCTTTTGACTCTTCACTCTCCATCGAAGAAAAAAAAAACAACAACAAACCAAACCCAAACACCTAAACAAACAAATGCAAAGAACAGGGGAAAGACTATGGCTATATATAAATAGGCTACCTACGGTGTCTTGTTCGTGAAGTACAATCAGAAAGACTGAATGGAGGTTTTTAAAGCCAGCTGCACAGTCTTACTCCATCTACTTGAACCCTAGCATAAAAACAGAACCAGGTTAACATATAGCAATGTTAGATCCCATGGGGAGGATTTTTAACACAGAAAATTAATGATGAAATAATGGAAAATAAATGAACAAAGGAAGCAAAACTATTTTAGCGTGTGTCATCTGGAGTTCATAACTGGAAAAACACTAATGATAAGATTTCAGAACCCTGCAACATATTCAGCTAGCAGAGAAGGAAGAACATCCAACAGCATCCATCACCTTTGCACCTGGTTTTTCCACCTCAAGAAAATTCTGCCTTAAGTGACTTTTTGTGTAAGTTTCTACAACTTTTGTCTTACCTCTTTGAGGCAGAGATACAGGCGAGGTGACAGCGGTGGGGGAGTACCCTGTAGCAGACAGGGGAGGGCGGCCACGCAGCGCCGGCGGTGCCGGTCCGGTGAGACCCGAGCACCGGGAGGTGGCGCCGGAGACCCACGGCTGCCGCAGCCGCAACCGCAACCGCACCGCCCGCCCTTGGGGGGGCCACTTCGGGGACGCGGCCACTCACATCCAGTCAGCGTCGGACAGGATCTACAGAGCCGGGAGAGCCAAAATGATTGGGGGGGAGGAAACTGCCCACTGCACCGTGTTTGACTCCCCCGGGGCACTGGGGACATCCGCTGCTACACGCAGGGCGACAAGATCCCTGAAGTGAAAGCAACCTTAACATGTGGAGCTAGCTGTGATTATATATATATAATATACAATATATATATAATACATATATATATAATATATATTATATATATATTATATATATATATAATATATATAGTACACACACGTAAATGTCTCACATTCCTACAGAAACCTTTACATGCTTTTCGCTTGATATTTATTTCCTCATATGCTATCTTAAGCCCACTGCACCCTCCCAACCCAGAATTTCACCCCACTGCTGCTGCACTATCTCTCTCCTGGAACCAAAGCCCTAAGTCGGGGCTATGTCTTTTCCACCTTCTTAAAACCCATCTGCTACCTTCCTCCCTTTTAACAAGCAGTGTCTGAAGCCACTTCTCCCGCCTACTCCACGTCCCCGCATCCCCCAAACCTCTCCTGCATCCTGCTGTATAAGCTGCCTGCACTGCCTGCTGTGGCATTTATGCCTGGCCAGCCTCTCTCCAAGCCCTCAGGCCACCTTGTGCATCTGTCACCCGCTCCTAATCCTGCCCAAGCAGCCTCAGCTCTGGCATCTGACTCTCAGCAGTGGGGGGATGCCCTGCACCCTCGCAGAGAGAGAAAAGCTACAAGCTCAGAACCAGCAGAGCTGGGGCCACACTCCAAAAACACCCACTGTCTCTTGGCCCTAAAAAGGGGAGAGACACTTCATATCAGCCTGGTCCTCTGAACATGCTGTTCTGTGGACCACGGCAGTGGAGGGGGCCCCAAACCATGGACGACAGAGCAGAAAGAATACTGGGTGGCCTTGCAGGTTTCCTGCACAAAGGAACATGCTCTAGGATGCAGCCTGAAGTAACTCACCAGCTTTCCATCTTCACATAATCTGATCCATCTTCCTTGCCTTGTCCTTACTGCCCATCATGGCTAAAAGGCAAGGAGGGGACTGTAAACCCCAGAAGCCAGGAGGTCTGAACTTGAACGTGCATTTTTACAAATGGTGGGAAAAATGAAAGGCTTGGACTTGCCAGGCAGTCTCTTTCAGTCCCCATCAAATCTCTTTTGGTAGGGATTACACATGTGACTAAGAGGGGACTGTGGCAGGCCTTAGCCAGCTTCCATTTTCTCTTCTCCACCTAAAAAATCACCAGTGCCTTCTGTAGGCTGGTATCCTGTCCTTGCCAGCAGGCAGCATTAGCTACCTGATGAAGGCTGTTTTGCAGTTTATCCATCCCTGTTTTGTAACAAATTCCCAGTGGTTCAAATGACCCTATATACATCCTTTTCAATAGATTACATCTCTGCTGGTTTGAGAAAAGGAGGAAGCATTATGTCTTTAGTATCTTAATATATAATGAGACAATAATATCTTAATGATAGGATTTTAAGACACCCTTCACTTTTTTTATATGTTTACATGAAAATTCATCTTCATGATAGCCAAATCCTTTCAAAGCATTCAAGCCATTGCCTGGCTGCACTACAGCTTTTGGATACTAGCATTTAATGAATTTTATTTTTTAGAGCTATCAGAATGTGCCCAGCTGAGAGAAGATGATACAGCCAGGTTGCATAGTACAGTCCCTGAGCAAATCCAAGGTCAGAGCTACTAAGCTACTGCAAGTCTGGAGCAGGCTAGCTGGCTGTGGCTTCTGAAAATGCAGTCAATCAGAATAGACTTTGTGCATCTGGGAGCAAATCAGGCCATAAACTTGGAGAGATCACATATGCCTGGATCCCCACAGGCAATGCTGGCAAGGCCCCATGAGCAAAGCAAGGCTTAAAAAATAAAACAAAAAATAATAACACGTGCAGCCCTTTCACACACCTCAGAATGGCATGAAACCAAAACAGCATAAAAGGGTGGGTTGAGGTGGGGAGGGGGGAGCAAGGGCAGATTATTTAAAGAAAGTAATAAAAACAAGATAAAAGCATAAAAGCACAGTCAGACAATCAGTATGATCCTAGATTAATTTCTTGTTTAGTACTACAACTTTGTAGTAAAAAAAAATTGTTTCTATGGGTTCAGGAAGAATATTAAAACCCAGAGAGATTAAAGACACCGGGTCAAGGAAAATCTGTTCTCAGTCAGCATTCTCATTCACAATTTACAGATTTAATATTTGTTTTTTTCTCATTCCTCGTTCTCTTTTTTAATTTAATTCAAGCAGGATTAATCATCCTATTTCAAAACATCCCATTAAAAAAAATAAATCAAGTGATATTCGTATTAGATTTAACCTACTTTTCAGATATTTTGACAGAGAACCTGGGTTTAATGTAGACTGCTGCAGAATGATTTCTTGTTACCAGAAAAAGAAAGCTGCTTATGATAGGTTAAAATGAAGGAGATAGGTCAGGCAAGTCTGACTAACTGCCCCGTTAATCAAATATTTGCTCAGTTTTGAGATTTTTTTTTTTTTTTAATGAATTTGGAGTCAACAAGAAGTATATTACTGACAGACTGTCAATAAGCCTCAGCACAGCCTTTGTTTCAGCGGCAGCTGGGTCAGCTCACAAAGCAATGCCAGGATGACCCAATGTCAGCTGGGAAAGTGAGTAGGGCTATTCAGTCTCCTGCCCACCTCCCTTTGGCTTTTCTGCTAGAAGGATTTCTGACAAGAGCCAGCTACATGGATTATGGTGTGGCTATAACGTAGGGTCCCAAGGGCACTGATCATATCAAGTTGTATGGGCAGGAATTCTTAAACATGCAAAGCAAAGGAACGTGGCAGGTCAGGGTGACACAGAGACCCTGCTATAGCCAAGCCATGACCTTTTTTGAGAAACTGTGCAGACATCTTAAAAACAGAAGAATAATCTCCCTGCACAGTCTCCTTTGCATTGTCCTGTGCAAAACCATCATCATTTATCCTGATGCCTAGGAGAAACTGGCCTAAGAAATAGGATGTAAGGTCCCTTCTACAGTACTCCTTATCATTAGCTGTAATTTTAAATAACAACCTGGAATATTTATGTTATTGCCTGTATTCAACACTTTTAACAATTTTGTATACTCTATTGAGAAAAAAACAATTCCTCTTATGATCTATCTCTTTCTAGCACTGTTTGCCTCTGTGTTGGAGTTTCTTGCATGTCTGACCATCCACTTTCTACTCTGAGGACTATTCTTGCATTTCTCACTGCATTCATTTCCAGGAAGACATGGAATAGATGGCATGGGGAAGCTTTTCTACTCCTCAACGTGAGAAAACAACCATGGACTTCAACAAACATGAAGATCTGCTGGAGGAAACTTTGAGCTGGAGGAAACAGGAGCAGTAGAAAAGCTGTCAAGGATGGGACAGAAGGGGGGGAGTCCAAACACATGGAAACTACTCATTAACTGGAGAGGAAAGTGCTTATTGAAGCTCAGATAATGGAAGAACAGGAAGGTTAGACTGAGAAGCAAGATCAGAAGGCAGAGAACAATCTTGAGGAAGAGAAAGAGGCGTTTTTAGTCTTTACTCACAATCAGTACTCAAGCTCTTACCTAAAAGCTTTCCCATCTACTGATGTAGCCAGGCTGTAAGGACAACCTAAAAAAGATGGCACTTTTTTTCTGTAAGAGAAAGAAAACTATTGCTTTTCATTTGTTATCTCTTCAGTAACCCTTAGAAGAACTAACAAGGGCCATGGTACAGCATTCAGTCCCTCAGTTCAAATAGATACATCACACCAAGTCTGGAGAAGCTGTTTAAATTTGACAGTATTAGAAAAGGAAAAGAAAAAAAAAAAAAAAGGCCTATGTGATCATGATCACTAATCTCTATATTCCAATATAGCCTGTGTGCTAGTTTCCAACACTGGATTCTACTAAAACTTGCCTGAAGGTGGAGTCCTCAGGTATAGTTTGAATCCACAGGACCAGTTAGAGCTTCAGGCACTCAGGCTCTTAAGCCATCCTCATCTATATAACTTATAAATGGGAGCTTCAAGTGTATATTAGATACACAGAAAACTATCACTGCAGAAGTTATCACAGAAAAAGCTGACAAATAAAACCCATAGCTATGTCAAGATGTGTATGTATGTTATCCATCTTGAGTGAGAGTCAACTATTGCCCAGAATAATTTTTTTTTTTAATTGGCCAAGCATGGATGTAAGCATGTCAGCTTTGATACTAGACAATGGAGTTTCCTAGAAGTTAATGCTCTATTAAAACAGCAGATGGCCCTGTGTGTTCCAGGGGCTCAGAGCACACGTGAGAGGCTGGTGATTGATGGGCTCACAAATGACTGGGTCTGCATAAACCTTGAGTTAGCAGAAGTTCATGCATGTCAGAAGTGGTCTGTGCTATTGACATTCTGCATCAGCATCATGGCGCCAGATTTCTTTCAGCTCCACACATAGCATTTTGTCACGTGTAGGGGACAGTGTGGCAACATGTAGGAGTAAACAGATCCTGGCAGCTTTACTGACTACTTTGATGCTTTCAGCCAGCAACAACTGAAGCCCTTGCTGATTCATCCTTTTAATCAGTGACAGCTACTTAATTAACAGGACCACAGCCAAGCTGCTTAGGACTTGTGCTGACCCTTCTTAAGCAAAGGAAAGTTGTACAACATGTTTTGAAGGGTTCCTCCTGGCAAACCCACAGTTCACATTTTTGGTAAGGTGAGCAATACAGTAGCAAAGAGAAGCTCAAATTGTGCCTGCACTTAGAGAGCTATGCAGACTGAGTTGAACACAGAGGGCTCACAGCCCTTTCCTACCTGTCTCCATTAGCTGTATGGATTCTCTTAATCCTAAAAAGGCCAGGATTTTCCATGGACTTTCACAACCAAATGGTTGTCTATTGCCTAAATGCTTTCACAGTCCAAAGAGTATTTGCAGGAGCTGTAAAGGGTCAGTCAGTTGCCAGCTCTTCAAAGGCTGCCTTTGCTGTAGGCTGTTAAAACCCACTTGGCCCTCCTTTGAATAGTCTTCATCTAAATGAAGCAAAAACTGTCACACTCATTTGCATGAAATGCATGATTAAGGTTCAAGTTACCCAGGCTCCAAAGATAGCTCACTTGGGGGTGGACAAGCCATATACCCCATCTCAGACTTTACAAACTCCAACAGAAGATCCACTGAGCCTGAAACTGAAGTTGTCATAAAAAGCCCCTGTGCTCATGTGAAAGGTGTGTAGAAAAATTTCCCAGCATTTGTACAGCTTCTCACAGTCTGTTTTAGAAGCAGGATCTTACAGGACAGGTGGGATCAATAAGCATGGAGAAGAGGCCAGGGCCATGGCATGACACGGTTTTCTAGCAACGTGATTTTACATTCAGTCATGCACTTGCAAGAGCAGTAAAGAGGGCAAAAGGAGGCATCATCTTATGAATGGGCAGAATTAAATCAAACTGGTTCCAGATCTTGTTTCATTCTTTTTTAAAAGTGTTTTCTTTGAGCAAAGTTGTGATGATAGCGATGATGATGATAATAGTACTCGTAACAATAATAATAATAATAGTAATAATAATAACAACAACAATATCATTTTTCATGTGATGTTTCTCTGTTCCCATACTTCTGCAAGAAGAGCAGAGAGCTAACTTTAGCTTTTATGTACACAAGCAAAAATTTCTTCGCCCTCACTCCCTTTCTTCTTGCTCTCAAGATGCTTCTAGGGGAAATAGGGCTAGGTGAGGGAGAATAGCATTTTTTTCCACTAAATACCTTGCCATCAGACAAAGAATCCCACTTTCTTCCACAGCTGATAAAGCAAAAAATTACTTTTTTACCATCTGCAACTTATACAACTCCACATCATACTGCCTCCCAAGAACAGAAGCCAGATATGTTCCTTTTCCTCATCACTCTATAAAACTCTCTAAAATACTGGCCATGGGTGCCAGCAGAGCACTCCAGCCACATCATTTCCCCAGCATGAGGAAGAAGGACCAGAAAGAAGGGCAGAAACTGAACCTGGGGTATGAAGCACTTAAAGAAAACAAAACAAAAGAGTGCAAATTTACAAGTTTCAAAATGTGTGCCTGCTCCAGGGACAGCAACACTGGGTGTGCTTTAAGAGCTGCCCACCAAGAGGTGGGTTCCAAGGGGGCTGGATTTGCAAGGGTTTATTTGAGGCAAGAGCATTTGGGCTTTCACCCAGAGGACATTAAAGGAGTGAGCTGCTCAGGGAGCTTTTGCAGCCACTGCTCTGCCACAGGGAGCTGCACTCAGCCAAAAGCCTTTGGGAGCTGTGTTTGTCAGCAACGTTGCAGAAAATGTGATGCAGGGGAATAGGATTGGCACGCTGGGCCAGGGAGCTGCAGTGCAGCTGTGCAGCTCCTTGTCCTGACAGCCTCCATCAAAGCTTGCTTGCAGGTGCTTTGCAGCTACACCGAGCTGCTTCCAGCACCACGTAGGAGTCTGTCCTCTCCTGCTGTACATACCCCAAAAAGGAAGTTCATCTTCATGAAATCTGAAGGGAAAAACACAGAGAATGGTCCTTATGCCATTAAAAAGCAAGGAATGTAAGCAAACGATTGATTTGAGAAAAAGGAAACAATCAAACTTCCTGTTCAAACTATCACGGAAGACAAATTCTGGAGAACACACAAGCATCACCCATGCCAGAGCCCTGAAAAAACTCAAAGCAGAGGTAAAAGCTAATCCCTTTGGTGAAACAGCAGCAGAGTTTATTTTTATTGCAAAGAAACTTGCTAGTGGCAGAACACAGACTGTCCTGCTGGCTAAAGCCCACATATTTCGGCATGAAAATAAGCTGTAGTTACCAAAGCAACCAAGTACCTCAGGACCTGAACTCTGGCATCACACCAGTCACACTGCTATAGGAACAGGGAATTTGACCATGATATGTGACAGCAGACCCCTCACTTGTACAGGCCAAGAGTCTGTCTCCCTTCACACTGGATATCGTTCTAGATTAATGTTGTGCTGCAGGTAGCTGAATATTTTGGGAGATTTCTAACACAGAGGTTATGTATGCCCAGTTTAGAGAGGGCACAGAGTAAATAGAAGGCCTGCTAGATGGATATCAAAAATCGCACTTTATGTGCATTTTTCTGCAAATGAAGGAAAAAGTTGAGAGGAGGATTTTCATAAGCACACTGAGATTAGAGGAACACGAATATTTCTTAACTGTTTATGTAGACACTTTGGTCTTTATTAATGGGAATCTCATGCACTTCAGAATACTTAGAATAACAAAAGCCACTCTGGAATCTTTCTCAGTGACTCTGCTGTGCTATTTAACCTCCTTCACCTATGTAATTAAGACCAAAAATGGCCTGTAGTTTAGGAGGAAGAGCAAAGCAAAGAAACTAATGGTTCACAGGCAATCCAGATGCTGGAAATTATTTGGCTGAGGTATTTGGTGAAAGTGTATGCTGCATTCCAAAAAAAAGGAGACACTGAATAATTTACTTCAGTTGAAGAGGAAGAAATACATATTAAAAAATCTACAGTTATGGGTCACACAGCAGATACTGATTCCTACCTTTCTCCACTGTCTGTTAGATTTGCTTCATGCTCACCCTTTCATTGTCTTTTATGTGTGGGAAAAGCTTCCAGTCCTCATGTGAGAACCCACTGCCATACCTTTCTTTAAATATCTCTTTAAAACCCACCCTCTGCTCTATCCTTTCTTGACACAGGACAGACAGGTGGTGTACCATGGCTGCTGCTCATTATACTAATCTTAATCAGTTCACAGCTATGGTGCAGTTCTCCTGTCAGCTTGTACATCCACACAGCAAGAGCTTGGGGGCAAGGAATATTTATTAACAAATATAAGCACTGAGCCTAACGATGGAGCTTTACTATCTGATGCATCCAGGTGTTGTCAGATAAGCAAGGAAATCATTTGACACAGGTTTTGTCACTACCATTAAATCATCTGAAGGAATCTGATTTCTATGTTCAGCATAGTTCAGCAGCACAAGTCTGCTTGTCATCTACTATTTTCATTCCACGAAGTGCTCTGCATCAGTACCTAAGAGGCACAAAGGCTGCTTCACTGTTTTCAGTGGAGTCAGCCCTCACTTATCCAAGAGCAGGTGTTAGTGAACTTTAAACAATTGGGTTTTACTCATTTGATTGTATGTTGGAATCTCTTACGGAAGCTTAAAACTACATGCACACAGCAAAAGAAACTGTAAAAAGAGGCAACTAATGTTACAAGGGCCAGACTTTAAGCTAGGACTAACAATTAAAACCCTGGTGGAAAGTAACACATTTTTGAAATTTTAGTTTAAAATGTTCAACTTAAAACCACCTTTGCTGCATCCTGATGGTAAGATGGTTCAGCATGAACCTCTTCCCTTGGCTCAGACTCATGTTTGCAAAGGGAGAATTTGCCCTTATCACTCATGTGGGTTATAACCAGTCAACAGCTCCTGTGCAGTGGTTGTAAAAAAAGCACTGGTGGTGCTACTTATTTTTTATATTTTATATTTTTATTTTTATATTAAATAACATCTTATATTAAACACAGTAACCTTGCTGTGGTCAAACTGAACCAGTTGAGTTTCTGGGGTGAGCCAGTCTGTGAGTCCAACATCATCATATGGGAAAGGGGAATACACACTGTAAGGCTGAGCTGTGAATGGGGCACCTCACTCCAGGATCCCACCACTGAGAAATCATACTGAAAAAGTACAGCCATACCAAAGCCCATCTATTCTTTTTGTTTAAATTAGCTTTTCCCATCGCCTTTCACCTGCCAAAGGATGTGAACATACTCACATTGTGTATTCTTCTCTCCCATCCTTACACTGACTCTCTTGCAGAGGATGACTTTGTGTCCCAGTAAAAAGCCAAACAAGGACAAAGAGCAGGAATACCTTTTTCACAACTAGGGATTCACAACACAAGACTAATGTCGGAGAAGATGCAGAAGAAGACACAGCATTTCTGGGTGAGAGTTCCCATCAGGATTATTTTTTATTAAAAAAACAGAAATAAGTAAGGAAGGCTTCCTAAAAGCAAAGAGGACAGACGTAGTTCCCTCTCTGGCCTAAGGGTAGAAAGTGCCATTTGGCTTGAGATGAAATTTGCAGAAAGAGTATTCAGACACAGTGATACCGTGCTCATACACAATGATAGAGGCAACCACAGAAAGGCTTACAATTTATCACATCTGTGGTTGGACTTTCTCTATCCTGTGATGGTTGACAATTTCTAGCTCTTGTGGTTCATTTCAGCTCCATTCATCACCTTCACTTTCTAGGTTATTCTACTATTTTGTTTTCCTATCCCTTTCTCTTAATTTTTCTTCTCACCCTTTCAAAAGTAGCCTCAATGCCAGTGCACTCTATTCATTCCGTTCATGCTATCCATCCTACCTAGTTTGGGGGCCTAGCCTTCCTCTGCAAGTATAGGAGGAATAAAAGGCACCCTATAGGGACCCTACATTTAAATCCACCTGAGAACAGTAATGCTTCTGTATGTACCTGGTCTAAAGGCACTGGACCCCAGAAGTTAGTATCAGAGAGCAATAGGAACAGTGCTGCTTTATGAAGGAAAGCAAGCAAGAAAGCAAGAGTGACCACAGCATGGGGAGATGCAGCACCCTCATGGCTGAAGCAGAGTCCTGCAGGGCCTGAGTGGGGTGAGCAGAGCAGGGAAGTGACAGCAATAGGTTTTCTAATGGTGCTGCCATCATCAAAGGCAAACAAATCAAATCCAAGGTCAGTCCTGAAAAGCCACTCAGTAGAAGAGGGCTGGGTGCTGGCAGAGCTGTAAGGTAGCAAAAGCCACAGGTGAGTGCCCAGACCTGAGCTCAGGTGGAGCTCCTGAGGCAATGAACAGAGGGCGCATGGATGAAGGCTCCAGGCTTGAAGACAACATAGTGGTTTCCATTTTTTCTTTTCATTGTCTATGAAGGATGGAAGGAGGATTCTTGACAGGAAAGGGAGCTGGCTTGGTTAAATTTCTAGGAAAAAGGCTGGAGGCTGGGTCTGGCTCTGGGGTGTGGAGAGCTCAGCTGCAAACCTTGCTGCTTCTTAGGACTGCTCTGGGATTGCCCAGACCACTGGGAGTTTGTCTGGGTGCAGCTGCATGGTAGCTGTGTCTGTGCCCTCTCTGTGCCACCCTGACCCTCATTCCCTGACTTGAGTTGTTGGCTTGATCTCAGACCTGCCTCACCACTACAGACCTGCTGGGTGATCACTGGATTCTCGGCTATACCAAGAATTTTGGTTATCACCAGGGGTCCTCTCTGATCTTCTTGCTTGGATCAGTGGGACTGTGCCCTTGTCAAGGAAGGCACTACCCTTGTCTTCCATCCCACAGCTGTTAGATTGCCTTCACTCATGAAGAAGATTGCCTTGGTGCTCCCTGACAATGAGCAGAAAAAAAATTATTTCTGGAATTCTGGAAATGACCAAGCAAAGGTAAATTCCCATAGATACCCTAGCCCCAGTAATGCCATCTACCTCTTCACCCAGACAGATGCAGAGACACATGCACCATCAATAAATTTCAAGGAAGTTGCAGACAATAATGTCATTCAGGTGACCATGTGGCATACAGGCTGTGAGCCAGTGTCACACTTTATGGAAAATTGGAATGCTGAAGAAGTAACTGAAGCACTGCATGGGAGAGATTCTCCTGCTGCCCCACAACAGGGTTTACAATCTAGTGAGCTAACTCACTTTTTCTGCTCTTTCTTTTAAGAATAAAGTTTTGCTCGCAAACCAAAGAACTACTGAATGGAGAATGATAACATTTCTCTTTTTGCAGTTCCCAGATACTAAAATTACACTACCTTAAATCCTTTCATACCCAGATAGAGTGGGTATGAGAAATGAAAGAAATCAGATTCCAGTAAAGCCTTCATTAAATTTGGCCCATCTAGGTTTCCTTCTGAAATGGACAGCAAAAATTACAGAAGCTAAAACGCCTCAGATGATGGATTATAAAGAGATACAATTGGCACAGAAAAGAAAAACACTGAAAATGGTCTCTTCAAATGCACCATGAGGAGACTGCCGACAGAGAAAAATCAGAGCATCAGTTATCCTTCTCTGACATTTTAAATTGGTTACTTCCATCACTTTCATCAAACTTCTTTTCAGAAGCCATTGACCCCTGTTGATTCAGACAAAGTCCCATTCATCCATTCATCCAAAAAGAGACAACTAAGAAAAGGGTTATTCACAGGAATTTGCAGAAACTAACCATTAGGAAGGAACAATTGAATAATATAAAAAGGAAAAATATATTACAAAAAAAATAGAGAGCTGCAGGACTTCAAAACTGCACACTGATATATAAAACTATGCAATTCTGACGTAGTTGCTGTTGGCCAGATGGTAGGCTTTTTTCTTCTGAGATCATCAACTTCTCTATGCATGTTTGAGAAGGATAAAACTAAAGTGGAATTGTTCGATAATGCAATCCTCAAATTAAAAATATGTCTAAATAATTAAAAACAAAAATTAAGGCAACAGATAAATAAGTTCTTTCTTTCAACCAAGTAAGATGAGCCACAGCATGTTGCAGAATGGCCCACAGGGAAGATTATCCCGGATGTGTCCTTGCTCTTGTGATCAACATAGTGGAAGTATCAACAACTTCCTGTCCACAGCTGGTCCTCAGGTATATGTAACCCTTATGGCACTCCTTCTTCCCATCATATTCATGCTCACTTGTACTCCTGCAACATGATAACAAGGTGTTGCAACCAGTGGAAGAGCTACCTACATTTTATCTATCATTTTCTGTTATGTATTTCTCCCCCAGAAGAGGCTGCCTCCACAGCATCTCAGAAGCCTCCTCAGATCACCCTATAGTCCTGTAGGCACACTACAGCTTCACTGGAAAACAGGAGTCATGTTGCAAGACTAGGTAGATGTCTACACATTTCTTTTTTCCAGGTTCCCTTCACATTCAGAGAAAATTGAAGCAGAAATTACTGTCTCAACTCAAGGGCAAATTTTTGTGATTCGTTTACTATAGAAATAATGAACCATAACCTAAAGGCTCACACAGAATTCAGTGGCCAAGAGTAATATCCCACACTGGTAGTCTGTCATCATAATATGTTATGTGACATACTGTGACTGGTTGCCTTTTTGCAAAATGATTTTAGAAAATTACCTATTTTCTGCAGAGGTTATTTTCCCAGGCTTCATTCCTCCCCAGACACTGGAATTCCCAACATCTGGCTGCAAGTTCAGAAGAGATTCAAAGGAGCTTTCTTGAAAGAGTGTCACACTCTGGAACTTGCTAGGGGAGGACACCAGGATAATGAAAATAAAAACCTCTGCTTTCAACAGAGAGGAAAAAGAAATGAGGAGGAAGTAAGAGGGAAAATTAGCAGCACATTAACTGAGAAACAAAAAGGGATTGCCTCCAATTTTACCAAACCACCTGCTTTAAGGTCTCTACTTAGTGTTAGCTGATAGTGAGGTGTCAGAAGACAAGGGGGAGTCAGAACACACATCCTTCTCTCTCAAAGTTCTTTTCATTTCCCTTGGGGTCGCCTAATGGTGGCCACCATCAGAGACAGAAGTCTGGACTGGATGAACATCATGTTTGAGCAAGCATGCTGAATCCTATGTTCCACTCAGTACCTTATGCACAGGCAGGAGGGCAAATAGGCTTCCTGTTCATAGGGTTGACATTATGTACTATTTTACCCTTTTCTGTTCATTATAGAAATTTAATGAGCAGAAATTTTTCACTTCAATGTTGTTAAAACCTGCAGAAAGAGGTAAAAGACTTTCTCTGACAAAACTGAGAGATCCCAGCCAGTATTATGGTGGGAAGTGAAGTCACTTTGTCATGCTGTTCACCACAGGACAGAGCAGAGGGTTTCCTGACAAGCTGCTCCTCATTAATGCATCCATGATTAACACTAAGGAAAGAATTAGAACCATTATGAAACTCAGAATGACTGAGCAGAGATGACAGCTGACTTTCACACTGCACTGCCTCCTTCTCCAGCCACTGAGCTTTTCTAACCCACACACACCTTGACCTTCGGAGGCCACTTTCTAATCCTCTTGGTCACTATTTATGTAGTGACAAAATCCCTTTCTTCACATTTTGCATTCATCCCAAAAAGAGAAATCACAGCTGACAAAAAAAAAAAAAAAAAAGGAAATATGCTGGGGGTTTCTACATCTGCAAAACTTGACAAATGAGCACACTGGAAATGCTCTGTTGTTGCTGGAAAGGAAAGAGTGGTTTACTCAATATTTTAAAATGTTTCTAATCTGAACAGAATAAAGAGGGTTTGTAGCTATGGTAACTTCCACACTCATTTTTTTTAAAAACCTATAATATCTCTGAAGATTTGTGACATGATGCAGCAACCATGTCACACTGTGTAGGCTTATGTTATGTCTTGAAAGCCTGAATGACTTTATGTGACCTGGCATGATGCCATGGATATTTAAAAAGTTTCAAGAGAAGCTGGAGTTCTAGTGGTAGATGGAAGGGAACAAGTCTTCACATAGAGTTAGAAAAGAACACAATTAAATGACAGCCTAATTCCTTAAAAATTATGCATTTACAGAGCAATTTCACAATATGGAAAGTAAAAGATTACAGAACATTGTGACTGCAAAGGAAAAAGATTTTAATCCGTCATGTGGCCTCTCCACTGGGACTGCACAGTTACTGTAGTAAGTAGGCAATGTCTTTTTTTCAGAAAACATAATATCACTGTTATTATTCAAATGTATTGCAAATTCAAATGTAACTACTGGAAAGTTAATATACACTGCATTTGTTCAGTATTTAGGCTGTTGCACTTGGAATGCTAGAGTGTTAACTCAAAAATGAGACCATAAAAGCTTCTTTTTTTTTTTTTTTTCTATTTTGAATTAAAATTAAGACTTTAAAACAACTTCTGAGCATGTGCTCTTGAAAAAGTATCCCTTTTGCCATCATCAGGGTTTCAGACACTGGCCCAGACCCCTGTTTTATCTGCCTGACTGGGGACCATAGGTGAGGTCAGGTGATTATTGAAAAAGATTATATGATACCAAAAGGGAAAGACCAAAGGAAAATGGATTTTTTTTTTCATTTTTAACTATATCACTATAAGTTGTATTCAGATAGTTCCAGCTCTAACAAACATCCTAGAGAAGACTGTTTAACAAGAGATCCACAGACCTGCAGGAGAGGTGCAGATTACAGCCTCCTCCTCAAGAGCTGATTCTGTAGCCCAGTGTGGGTAACTAGACCAATGCATTGGGATAACATGAAAGATCTCTGACACAGATGTAGTACTCCCAAAATAGCATTTGTCATTACATCAGAGTAGGCATCAGCTTGATGCAGAACACTTTTTATTAATATTTTGTAAGTTGCCTGAGAAGCAGGAAGATATGGGCTATTATTTGTAACCAGTTCTCATCTCAATGAAAACAGCGTTTCATGGTACAAATTAAAACACTCCTGCATCATTCTTATAAAAGAATGAGTTTTTCCCTTTTCTCTTCAAAAATAGAGGTAAATCAGTTCTAGAGAACTATTTTATAAAGAAGCTAGTAGGCAATCAGTTCCTTCAAGATTACCCACTTGGACACTGTCTTCCTAAGAGGAGTTGTAGAAGAGTTGTAGAAATTTCTTTCCTAGACATCCTGGCAAAATATATTTGGAAAAGCATGCTGCACTGAAGTGTCTTGCTCTAGGCCTGGAAGGATATTCATTATTTATTTTATTCCTCAGAGGAGCATGACTTTGAGTGCATGGAACTATCTCAAATAGTGGTTGGGAAAGATCATCCTCTACACCTCACAGTCCTGTCAGGTTTAGTCCCAAAGACCAAGTCATCTCCATTGTGTCCAGAGCCATTATTCTCTCTGGCCCAGAGATGATGCCTGCCTGTGCACTGTGTTCTCTGTGTTATAACCAGAACAGACTGCAGCAGTAGAAGCAGAAAGAAGTTACAATAAACATTCTTTTGCTTATTTTGGCAAATAGGATTGTTCCAGGTATCCCTCACCTGTGTCATTCCTGACTGCTCAGGGTGGCTCAGCTCATTTTTGTTCTCTGATCCATTGCTGGCTCGTGCACTGCAGGCTGGAGAATGTTGAATGAGCTCACGAGTTCCTTTTCTTTCACAGCCTCAGTCATACTGATTTCTCTTGGGATCTGCCAGAAAATGTTTAGATCACCCACTGGCAATAGCTTCTGCCTTATCTGTCTAAGTGTATGACCACTTCATAAACTACAAGTGGACTTCCACTCAATAGACTTTAATAGATAACATTTGCTTGGAGACCTTTTGTCTGCCCCCCACACTCAGGACCTGCTTCCTTGTTGAGATAAATCATAAAGAGATGAACCATAACTGAGACAGAATCTGTCCATATCAGTTTATTTTCTTCATCTTGTGGAACTCTGTAGAACATACCAAATGCTCATAGATGCTGACAAACAGAGATTTGAAAACCTGGTCTCTTCTTGAAAGACAGGACAGTATAGTCTCACACAGAAACTTCCCTCAAACAATTGTGGTCTCAAATCTATCCAGAGCTCCATCTTTCCTCATGCAGAACCATGTTCTGCAAGCCTTTCTCCCATAACTGAGAACCAGCTGATGCTCAAATATAAATTTCTATGGTAATGCCCCCATAGAGATTAAAAGCATTTGCATTTCAGTCCAGAAGGGAATGTTAGGACCATTTACATAGCAAAAGCCTCAAAAACTTCCCTGAAAATGCCAGTGTCATGCCTCAACATCAGTGGTAGTTTATGTAGCCACTGGTAGTCACAACAAGAAAAAAATGAGAGAGCTTTCAATTGCTCGACTGGGGCTGAACCTGAGAACACCAGCAGATGAAAAAACCCACAACAGTATCTATTCTTCATAAAGATTCACAACAGGCACAGAGCCTTTGAAGCTTTGCTTGACACTGCTCAGAGGAGTACCTGTTAAGCAAATGTGTGCCTTCAGAAATTCATATTACTGTTTTCACTTCCCTCTTCTTGTGATTTACAAAGCTAAATCCTCACCCACTGTGAATAGAATTGACTCACTCATCTGACTGCAGCATTGTTGCAGTATTTTAAAGCAAATATAAGCTTGTTCTCTTGTATCTTGTTTTTTCTGTTTTGCAACAAATAAAACAGTAAGTATAATGATATGCCCTTTGAGATATTATTTTTCCTTGGAAACTAAATTTAAACTAAATCAGCCTGTGGTCTCACCAAGGACAAATATTTGAAAACTGCTGCCAGCCATGCCTTTTAGCCTGCCATCTCCCCTTTATAATTGTTAGTGTTGGCATTATACCAAGAACCATTTTCTTAGTGTATCAATAGAGTTATGTTTAATTTGACATTTTACTTTCTGAATTAAACCCTTATTTCAGACATGGCATCAGTTTCAGGGGGTATATTTAAGAAACCGAATCAATTATTTATGCATTTTTACAGTATTTTCTTTCCTTGATCTGAGAAAATCATTCAGTAATTCTCCACTAAGTCATTTACAGAAAGCAGGGGGTTATTTGCAACACACAACATCATGCTGAAAAGCTGGATAGGCCTGAGAATGGCCATTGAGCCCCATAGCTTTTCAAAATGAGGTTAAACCTGGATCAAAACCAGACTCCCAGCTCCTCCTGCCTGATGCTTGCTCTAAAAAGAAACTCTGTGATCTCATCTTAGGTCCTACTAGAACTGTTTGTTAACATGTTCCACAAGCAGAAGGAAAAGACAATCTTTTTTTTTTTTTTTTTTTTTTTTTTTTNGGGCCTAGCCTTCCTCTGCAAGTATAAGAGGAATAAAAGGCACCCTATAGGGACCCTACATTTAAATCCACCTGAGAACAGTAATGCTTCTGTATGTACCTGGTCTAAAGGCACTGGACCCCAGAAGTTAGTATCAGAGAGCAATAGGAACAGTGCTGCTTTATGAAGGAAAGCAAGCAAGAAAGCAAGAGTGACCACAGCATGGGGAGATGCAGCACCCTCATGGCTGAAGCAGAGTCCTGCAGGGCCTGAGTGGGGTGAGCAGAGCAGGGAAGTGACAGCAATAGGTTTTCTAATGGTGCTGCCGTCATCAAAGGCAAACAAATCAAATCCAAGGTCAGTCCTGAAAAGCCACTCAGTAGAAGAGGGCTGGGTGCTGGCAGAGCTGTAAGGTAGCAAAAGCCACAGGTGGGTGCCCAGACCTGAGCTCAGGTGGAGCTCCTGAGGCAATGAACAGAGGGCGCATGGGTGAAGGCTCCAGGCTTGAAGACAACATAATGCTTTCCATTTTTTCTTTTCATTGTCTATGAAGGATGGAAGGAGGATTCTTGACAGGAAAGGGAGCTGGCTTGGTTTATATTTCTAGGAAAAAGGCTGGAGGCTGGGTCTGGCTCTGGGGTGTGGAGAGCTCATCTGCAAACCTTGCTGCTTCTTAGAACTGCTCTTGGAGGGTGCAGCCACCCCAGAAGCTGTGGTGGCAGCTGGAGTGACAAAAATTATGATCATCCACAGTGTACACTGAAAAAAACTTGGGAGCAGAAATAATCAGGTCTAACAGGGACCTCAGGGAGTTTGCCAGACATGTATAACATCCTGGGTAGGGGTGGATCATCCTCACGGAAAAGCATGGAAAGAGACTGGGCTTGCTGTGCACCACCCTGTGCCATGAATCCAGCCAAGGTATGTTATCTGCAGAGTGTCCAATAGAGAGACCCTGGCTCTGGGGCTTGCTGCCACCACCAAGGGAAAATGAGGGAGTGCTCCTGGTCGGGGCAATGAAAGCATATTTGTGTGCTCAGCACCACCCCAGTCAGGTGCCCACCTCAGAGGGAGGCCCTGTGGGTATCAGCCTGCAGGACTTGCTGTCCTGTGAATGGCAGTGAAGCTTCATTCATGCAAGCACAGTACACAGCAAACTGGCAGAGCCCTGACCATTGCCCAGACCACTGGGAGTTTGTCTGGGTGCAGCTGCATGGTAGCTGTGTCTGTGCCCTCTCTGTGCCACCCTGACCCTCATTCCCTGACTTGAGTTGTTGGCTTGATCTCAGACCTGCCTCACCACTACAGACCTGCTGGGTGATCACTGGATTCTCGGCTATACCAAGAATTTTGGTTATCACCAGGGGTCCTCTCTGACCTTCTTGCTTGGATCAGTGGGGCTGTGCCCTTGTCAAGGAAGGCACTACCCTTGTCTTCCATCCCACAGCTGTTAGATTGCCTTCACTCATGAAGAAGATTGCCTTGGTGCTCCCTGACAATGAGCAGAAAAAAAATTATTTCTGGAATTCTGGAAATGACCAAGCAAAGGTAAATTCCCATAGATACCCTAGCCCCAGTAATGCCATCTACCTCTTCACCCAGACAGATGCAGAGACACATGCACCATCAATAAATTTCAAGGAAGTTGCAGACAATAATGTCATTCAGGTGACCATGTGGCATACAGGCTGTGAGCCAGTGTCACACTTTATGGAAAATTGGAATGCTGAAGAAGTAACTGAAGCACTGCATGGGAGAGATTCTCCTGCTGCCCCACAACAGGGTTTACAATCTAGTGAGCTAACTCACTTTTTCTGCTCTTTCTTTTAAGAATAAAGTTTTGCTCGCAAACCAAAGAACTACTGAATGGAGAATGATAACATTTCTCTGTCCTGTGGTGAACAGCATGATGAAGTGACTTCACTTCCCACCATAATACTGGCTGGGATCTCTCAGTTTTGTCAGAGAAAGTCTGAGAAATGAAAGAAATCAGATTCCAGTAAAGCCTTCATTAAATTTGGCCCATCTAGGTTTCCTTCTGAAATGGACAGCAAAAATTACAGAAGCTAAAACGCCTCAGATGATGGATTATAAAGAGATAAAATTGGCACAGAAAAGAAAAACACTGAAAATGGTCTCTTCAAATCCACCATGAGGAGACTGCCAACAGAGAAAAATCAGAGCATCAGTTATCCTTCTCTGACATTTTAAATTGGTTACTTCCATCACTTTCATCAAACTTCTTTTCAGAAGCCATTGAGCCCTGTTGATTCAGACAAAGTCCCATTCATCCAAGGAAAGAGGTTTGACTACAAAAAGAGACACCTAAGAAAAGGGTTATTCACAGGAATTTGCAGAAACTAACCATTAGGAAGGAACAATTGAATATACAAAGGAAAAATATATTACAAAAAAAATAAAGAGAGAGCTGCAGGACTCTGCACACTGATATATAAAACTATGCAATTCTGACGTAGTTGCTGTTGTCCAGATGGTAGGCTTTTTTCTTCTGAGATCATCAACTTCTCTATGCATGTTTGAGAAGGAAGACTTTTTTTTTTAAAACCATTGTAATTGCTAAAATTTGTTCAATTTTTATTACAATGAGAAAGAACACAAAAAAGTTTTAAACTAAAACTAAAGTGGAATTGTTCGATAATGCAATCCTCAAATTAAAAATATGTCTAAATAATTAAAAACAAAAATTAAGGCAACAGATAAATAAGTTCTTTCTTTCAACCAAGTAAGACAAGCCACAGCATGTTGCAGAATGGCCCACAGGGAAGATTATCCCGGATGTGTCATTGCTCTTGTGATCAACATAGTGGAAGTACCAACAACTTCCTGTCCACAGCTGGTCCTCAGGTATATGTAACCCTTATGGCACTCCTTCTTCCCATCATATTCATGCTCACTTGTACTCCTGCAACATGATAACAAGGTGTTGCAACCAGTGGAAGAGCTACCTACATTTTATCTATCATTTTCTGTTATGTATTTCTCCCCCAGAAGAGGCTGCCTCCACAGCATCTCAGAAGCCTCCTCAGATCACCCTATAGTCCTTTAGGCACACTACAGCTTCACTGGAAAACAGGAGTCATGTTGCAAGACTAGGTAGATGTCTACACATTTCTTTTTTCCAGGTTCCCTTCACATTCAGAGAAAATTGAAGCAGAAATTACTGTCTCAACTCAAGGGCAAATTTTTGTGATTCGTTTCCTATAGAAATAATGAACCATAACCTAAAGGCTCACACAGAATTCAGTGGCCAAGAGTAATATCCCACACTGGTAGTCTGTCATCATAATATCTGTCTCTTATA
>JAAWXA010000019.1:4830605-4880460 GCA_038090715.1 Florisuga fusca | reverse complement strand
TTTTTTTTTTTTTTTTTTTTTTTTTTTTTTTCCACAGGCCTATTCTGAGCATGTTCCCAGCTTTGTTCACTTTGCTATATTAACCTGCAAGAACTTGGGACAGCAGCTGAATAAACTGTGTCTTAAAATGATACACAAGAATTTTATATAGAATCAAACGTGCAACTCCAACACCCACGTTGTATCTGTGCTCACCTTTCTGTTATTTAGGATGGGATAGCATTGCATGCATGAGGTCACTCTCCTGGCAGCCCCTTATCCGTGGGCTTATGAGAAGCTCCCTGTAGAGTGAGTGCTGTGCAGGAAACCAGAGCCCCTCTCAACTTCAAACTGTGGGATTTTTGCCTTGTACCCCTGCTGTCTTTGCTAGCACAGTGATGTGGTCCACTCCCTTAAGCTGAAGGCTGCATCAAGATGCTGTGAACTACTGAATGCTTAAGGAGATTGGTTTCTTTGTCTTCTTTTTATTGGAACACACACTTTAGGTGAGAGTGGGATGAGGTAAATGTCTCTGTTTCATTCCATGTCTGTTTATGCAGCCATTCTGACAAAGCCACCTTCAGGACATGAATTATTCACCAGATATGATAAAAAGACTGAAGCTCAATAAAAACCTGTCAGGTTTCCAGGTCCCATTCAGATACTAACATCAGCTTTCATCTTTCAGATAATACATATTCAAATTAATTTGCTAGCCTATTATTTGACAAAGGAACTACAGGTCATATTAAAGTTAATTTATGAAATCACTTAACTGAAACCCCACACCAGCCTTTGGCTTTTACCTCTCCAAGACATTAGCAGGCTATATCACGTATCATTGCAAATACTTCTCATTAGGATCAGAAACAAAGGTGACCACGTGCAGCTGAACAGTTGTTTTTTTTAAAAAAAAGCAAGTCTCAGTCAACTTAATTTCGAAAGTCCTTGAAACCTAAATTTGCCATCACCACACTAGTTTTCAAGCCATGACGTGTGCATCTGCATGTTACAGCCTTGCTTTGAAGGCCATGATGGCAATGCCCCATCATATAACATATTGAAGAAACATGATCAGCTTTTGATGCAGCATGGAAATGCCACTGTACTGATCAATTCCTCCTGTCACTTGCCTGCATTAAAACTGGGAGGATGGAAATGCGGGAAATAGTTCTCTGTTTACACTTTAAAATCGGGACCATAACTTAGATGAAGTTCACATGGTCATGTTTGGACAAGATGCAAGGAAACAGAAACAAACTCTTGTGACCATAGAAGCCTCCACGCCCTCATTATTCCTCCACAGTAGTAAAAATTTAGAAATGTGGTCAGGAAAAAAGAATATCCCAAAGTATAGCAGGAACTTTGCTCCAGTTTTCCACAAACTAGCTTTCATGTCTGTCCAGCTGGTAGACAACCAGGCAATGTCAGCTTTCCAGTATTTGTGATCTTCCTTTGTCTTTCCAGATTTGGCCAAGGAAATTTGTTACTTTTCCCCTTTTCAGCTTTTTATTTCCATCTTTGCCACGCTCCAAGTATAGAAATTGTCTTTTCCGAAGTAGGAAGAATTCATTCAAGGGAGCTCCAGGTGCTATGGGCTTTATTCCTTCTTCTTTTAATGAGTATTGAACAGCAGCTACTATTCATAGAAGATGCTGGGAACATTTCTCCACAGTTGAATGTAGCATATTTATCAGTAAAAAAGTTGCACACCCCTCTTGTGAGAAAAATGCTATTTTTCTGCTGTCATGCTGCACCTGACAGATTACTTGCTGTCCTATTTAAGTTTTTCCTAGCTACATCAGTGTAAGAACTATGTTAGCCTCTCACTGTTGCTGAGGTGTTACAACCAGACATCCAGTATGTGGGCCTCCAATCCCAAAATCAGCTTAAACATGCTGGTGATGTAGCTGGTCATGTCCAAACTCTCAGCATGCAGAGCCTTTCAGAAGCAGAAAAAGTTACAACTGACCTGCCTCACATTTGAAACATCTCTGCGTAAGTTTTGGCCTCCAAGGTGTCACTTGATCTCCCATACACTACCATATGTAGTGCACAATAATGTGAAATTCTACCTGCACTACCTTAAATGAAAAATAAAGGAAACTGAAAGGCAGAATTCCTCCTTTGGTGCTTCCTTAGCAGGCAAAGACTCTTCGCAGTTCACAAGGCAGATATGATCCTGAGGTTCCCTAACTTTTCTGTTTCTTAATGGAATGAGTATACTTTGAGTGGATGTCAGAGGGAATCTTCAAGACAACTGTTTAAACAAGTCGTGTGTAATGATGCCAAACCAAACCAACAAACCAACAAAAACCCACCATAAACCCAAAACTTTAAACTCATACAAAAATTTGGGAAACAGATGAAAGCCTCACTCTAAAGCACCCCTGTAGGGTCACTGGAAGTGTGATGCTCTACCTGGATATGGTTAGATCAAATAGTATATGATAAAAACATATGTTAGACCCAAGTAAGCCCAAAATTGCCCTTTTTCTTCAGATACACTCTTTCTCAATGTAACTCTCAAAGTCTTTAATTTCAAGTGCACAAGAGAAGCAGAATAAGAACAATTCCCAGATGAGAATCTGCCTTACTCACCCTGAAGTGAAGAGCACTTGGCACTGAACCACAGCAGAATTTGCACATAATCTGGGGGCAGAGAAAACATTACTTTGACACAATACAGCCTATATGAAGCTGGGAAGAGCACAAGAGGAGATCGATACAAAAAGTTTGCATAATAGAGAACTGTTAAAACAAACTGTTAACCTTCTGGAAAAGTAAAAGGCAATCTGCCTGCAAACTATTGGTCTATAAAAAGATAAAAAACTTTTAGTGAAACTACTTGAAGTGACTTCTGTTGATTCTTCTCGCCTGGGAGAAAAATGCACACCCCTTTCTCCCCCCCCAGATCCACTCCCCAAACCTTAATTTTCTGGAACATGCGGGAAGATTAGTGCATAAAGGAGAGAACATCTGTTTCTTTTCATCAATAAAGTAAAGATGGTTTCCTCTGGACAGAAGATTGCATCCCTTAAGGTCTTGATACTCTAAGTATTTGTTACTTAAATGCAAGCAGGCAAGAATCTAACAGGGCAATATTTCCTTTCAAAATGAATAACTGAAATTCATTGTCAATCAGTTAAGTTGTTTTATTCCTCTATTACCTGGGACACCATGCAGGGGTAGGGTAGCAGTTCAGATAATCCTTACATTATTTCAGTATTATATTTTTTTCTGGCTTTAATAAACAACCTTTCTCACATGAATAGCAGCATTCTGATATAGTTTCAACCAGGACTTTGTTTTGGTTTCCTCCCAGAATATTAGGATGACCCTGGGTATAGAAGCCATTTTTTTCTAACACATATACAGAAGCATCACTGGAAAAAACTTACTGGAAGCAAATGTTCCTCTGGTTCACACCATTAACACTGTTTTACAAATATATTTGTTTGTAGATGTTCTTTCCTTTCCTGAGGACTGACATTGCGAGGGTAATTAATTAACATATTAAAAAGTCAAGAACAAGCCTGCTTCTTGAGTCTTGATGTTTCAGACTCACATACTTCAATTTTTAACCTCAGCCAGAGGAAATTATAAGTTTTAAATTCTGTCTGCTTAGGTTGTTCCATTCATATGGGTCACCTTGTTGTCTAAAGACAAGAAGGTCTTTTAAACCCAAGCCAGACAAAGCCAGAGCTGTTCCTCTCGTGGCTTAATTTCTGCAGCTGAGGATTTAAAGGTGCCTAGTGCCTGAAAATTTGTGATTCAGCCCATATAGCCAAAATCCAATAAAGTGTATGGTGTCCCCATCAGGCATTCACTACTTCAGTACAATAACTATATTTCCTCTTCTTCTCTATAGCTAGGACAGATAGTTAAGACAAATAGAGAGCCAAAGTTATCAGGGTTTTGATAAATACACCCCTACTAACTTTCTTAGAGAAACAGAGAGTACAGGGCTGAAAGGGAATTCAGATATCATCTAGGGCATTTTTGTGTTCTGAATTAGGAATTATTTTCTCTATACTTCTCTATCAAGAGTAGTATAGAGACAAAGAAATTATAGATGATAGTTGATAGATGTTAGTCTACCCTGTTCTTGGAAAATTCTGGCAGTTGAGATACCCACACAATCTATTTCAGGCTCTTCTTACCGTTTAAAAAGGACACCTGATTTCTGACCTGATTATGTTTTCATAAAATCACAGGTATATTATGATGGAAGGGACTTCTGGATGTCTATAATTTGCTCAAAACAGGGCTAACTTGAACAATAGATCAGGTTGCTGAGGGCTTTCTCCAGCTGAACTCTGAAAATTTCCAAAATTGCTTTAGTCTACCTTTTCCAGTGTTTTATGGGTTTCATTAAGAGTCTTCTTTTTTTCTCATAATTAGTTGGAATTTTCTTTGCTCTGCAATATGTCTGCTGCCCCTCAGCGTATCACTGTGGTCTCCAGGAAAGAGGAATGTGACCCCCTGTTCTCTGTAACCACTCAATAGGTGACAGGAGATAAACAACTATATACCTCTTAGCTTTTTCTTCTTCTGGCTCTACAAACTCAGCTCCCTCTTCCTCTCCTCCTACATCATGAATCACCTTGGTGTTCCTCTGCTGGTATTGCTTCTATTTATTAATATCTTCCAGCATTCCTCCCATGATGTTCAAAACAACCACAGTTCAAACACAAGCTGGACATTTATCAGAATGGACATTTGTATGAAATCTACCCACATCCCTAAGATCTACAAGGTCTTCTCAGAGTCTTCAAAAATAATGAAAGGATCCCTTTGTTTTGTTTTCAGGGAGAAGCTACTGAAAATGTTTCTTTAATAAACCATTTATTTTCAAATTTTTCTTAAGACCGAATTTGTTAGCATCCTAGAATCTCCAAAACTGCTCTACCCATTGAAATATCATGTATATGAAAATTAATACCTTGCATGTAAACCTGATGTGGTTTTGCTACCTGCTTCAAAATCCATCTGACAGTGGACTTGGAGGAAGTGGGAGCAATATAAATCTACAGGGGCCACAGAGGTCCACTTACAGTTATTTGATTCCAGGCTTAAGTCTCAGAATAGAAATTGGAGGAAAATAAGCAGTCATTTTGCATTCCAGCTATTACTACTGAGTACCCTTTTTACAAAATATAATTTACAGCTTTTCAAAATAACAAAAAAACCCCACAATCCCCAAAAAAGTGTGTCAGAAAGATCTGAACTCAGTTGTGTACTCAGTCTGATTGCAGGTTCCTTTCTCTGTACTCACCTTCACAGTTTTCACACTTATTTCACCAAGGAATGCAAATGCTTCATATCAGTCATTCCAGAAGATCTCCAACCAGGATGTTATCTAACTGCAGAGTTAGATAACAAGTGAGGAGAATGCTACTTTTTCTGCTTACACTGAGAGGAGAACAGAACCAAAACCAAGCTTTCCACACCTGTCTTTCACAATACTTTCTCCATCTCATTCACCCATTATGGATGGAAAGATGACCATGAGCCAACAATGTGCCCATGGGACATCCTGCATGCATTAGAAGGGGGTTGGTTAGTAGGTAGAGAGAGGTTCTCCTCACCCTCTACTCTGTCCTGGTGAGGTCACATCTGGAATATTGTGTACAGTTCTGGGACCCTCAGTTCATGAAGGACAGGGGACTGCTTGGAAGAGTCCAGCGCAGAGCAACCAGGATGATGAAGGGAGTGGAACATCTCCCTTATGAGGAAAGACTGAGGGAGCTGGGGCCCTTCAGCTTGGAGAAGAGGAGAATGAGGGGTGACCTCATTAATGCTTATAAATATGTAAAGGGAGAGAGCCAGGAGGATGGTGCCAGGCTCTTCTCAGTTATGCCAAATGACAGGACAAGAGGCAAGGGATATAAGATGGAGCATAGGAGGTTCCATATAAACATGAGTAATTTTTTTACTGTCAGGGTGACAGGGCACTGGCACAGGCTGCCCAGGGAGGCTGTGGAGTCTCCTTCCCTGGACACATTCAAAACCCACCTGGATGTGTTCCTGTGTGACCTGCTGCAGGTAACCCTACTCTGGCAGGGGGAGTTGGATTAGATGATCTTTCAAGGTCCCTTCCATCCCCTAACTTTCTATGACTCTGTGGTTCTATATTCTAACTATAGGGACTCTTCTTAACTATTTTATATCTCATAACCAGAAAGATTTCCTTTCACAGCCATCCACCAGCTACATGGACTCTTCCACAGACCAGAAGACAACATACTCCATACTTTTCTTTTTGTCTGCCTTTCTGAATGTATTCCCACAACTTGTATCCTAACCCATCTGTCTCATGTTCTCATTAAGTTTTGTATTCCCTCCCATCACTCTGAGGTTAAGCTTATTCATGTTTTGACTATTTGTCTTCCAGAACTATATAGAACCTTTCCTCTTTACCCATGGTGGTCCTTGTGGTGGGAATTTCAAATGAAAGAGTAGAAGTGTAGTTTTTACCAAGAGTCATTCCTGCAGAGACCGTAGGCGGGGCTCTGCTGTCCCACAGAACTTAAATTGGGACCTTTCAGCAGCTCGTGATTTTACTTGAAGAAAAAAAACCAAACCAAAACAAACCAGAGCTGTTGAGAGAAGTTTCCCAAGTGAAACTTAAGACTCTGAAAGCCAGGAAAGAAGGTTCTTTTTGAAAATATGAATGCCTATAAACTATAGCACTATAAACTGCTGCTCTGGAAATGAGATAAATTTAGTGTGGATTCAGCACTGAGAAGTAACTTCTCCTGGTATGTGAGCTATCTGTGAGCTTTTGAAGCTGTCTTCACTGGACTCTATAGAGGACTAAACAGAATGGCTTGTATCTCACTGTATACGTGCTCTTGCATGGGAAAAAAAAACATTTTAATCCCTGGAATTTCAACTCTAAGTTTTCTGTTCTTAGCCAGGCAACTGCTTTTAGAAAAATCTTTTATCTTCAAACAAGACAAGGAGTAAATAGTATTGACTGCAAATACTCCAAAGCAGAGTTTCTACTGCAAACACCAAATGCTTTGAGCTATTTCATGGGTCTGACTTCTACAGTATTCTGTGGAGCAAAGGACAGTGGACAAGGGAGAAAAGAGAGAAAAGAAAGAAATAAATCAGAAATTAGAGGGCTGGTTAGGGATCTAAGCAGATCTCTTTTTGTCACAGAGCCTTCTAGAAGTCCTTTCATGGTTTTAAAATTTAAAGACCAACATACATGACAAAACACATCTACTTTGCCAGATCAACTCTATGAGTCAAGAACTTTCAAACTAATGCACATTTCATGGTGCATGAAGCGAATCACTGGAGAGAAAGGGGAAAGTGCCGCTGAGGTCACTGATCCTACAGATAATGTAAGGGCAGATTTTGGTTTTGTCAGGTCAAGTTTTCTTCATGTTGTGATCAGTCTCTTTGGCCTAGAATCTTCTCCCACTCACCTGATCTGAACCAGACTAATTTATCTGAAGACCAGCACTTAAACTTAAAATGTGACAAATTAAGAGAGGGTTTTTTCAACTGGTCCTTACTTGGTTCATTTATTTGCAACTTTGTCATCTTTCACTCGTTTCATATTTTCATAACATCAGGTAAGTGTCAGGGTGCAGAACAATCTAAATTTAATCTTGTGAAAAAACATTGCCGGGCCACCCTTACCACCAAACATCAGTGGGGAAACACAGTCATGTAATTATTTCACAGCAATAGATATGAGTATTATTTTCTAAAACATCTAAGTGTGAAATACAAAATAAAAAACAAAGAGCAATCCACAGAGATGATACAGGAACATTTCATGGGGTACAACTGTGTGACAATGTATGCAAGCATTGAGTATGTGCATGAAAAAAAAAAAAGTTTTTCCTTACACATTAAGAAGGACAAATAGCTACAATCAAAATTAAAATTAAAAATAAACAAATAAAAAATAAACCAAAAAAGAAACAAAAAACAAACCAAGCCAAAAGCAAAACAAAAAACTAAAACAAAAACCAAACCAGAAAACAAAAAAACCCACATTTTCAAGGACAGTAAGAAAGATTACGGCAGAAAATCTTACCTGATTTATCAGAGCTCAAAGATTAGGTTTTCAGGGAGGCTGGAACTTCTGCAGGAGTGTTTGCACAAGCAGTGTTCATTATCAAAAACCCAGTCCTATGCAGACAATGTGCATAAGCAAATGAGATGCATTCACACCATTTTATCTTAACCTACACATAGTAAAGGCATTTTGTGATCATGATAATTCTCATTACTTGTTAGAACACAAAATAACACGAGGTCCAAATCAGATCAATGCTACTTAGGGAAAATTGTGGTATTTCCCTGAGTTATGCTTCTGTGGAAAAAAAAAAAAAAAGATATTTAAAAAAAAAAAATACTGATAGAAACCTTATTCCCCATTAAGCTTTCTGTCAATAGAGAAGTAAACACTAGGGATGTAACACTCGGGTGAACACACCAGAGCTGTTACTTCAGTAGGTCTGGTATTTTTGTAATCCTATCCATTATTCTTAACTGTATCACAAGTCTCATCTGTTTATACTTTTCCTTGTTACATGATTGCATTTGCAAACACACTTTGAGATAAGGGATGTTTATGTTCATTGAGGCATCTGGGGAACTGCACCACTGGAAGGGAATGTTATACCAGAACAGAGATCAGAAATGTGAGACTACTCTCCTCACAGATTATTCTTCCAGCACAGAGTTAGATCAGCATGTTCAGTGCAGGACCTGTTTTTACAAGGTTTCCAATGAACTGCTGGAGGTTCTTTGAGACTGCAAGGAGAGAGGGAAGACTAAAAACATGTTGGTTGGCATCATGAATGTGAGCCACAGGAAAGAAACCACACACATCAGACCTGATCATCTTCAACCATAGAATTAATGCAGACCATTTTTACTCCCAATTTCTCTCATGATTATCACTGTAGTTTTAACAGTTATTAATTTCCTGGCAAAGGGGAGATGTCTTATGAAATTTTGAGTAGAAAGGGAGCTGGTGGAAAATATTAGAGCAAGGGTTTGCAGGATAATTGGGTTAATGAAGATGTTTCATCAAACATAATAGAAAAGTTTTGTTTCACCTATCTGATTTCTAAGACACCTAATACAAATATATTTCTTAAGTGTAAGCATAAAGTCATACGCATCCTTTTCATGGCACCCTGTGTCTCTTTCAGCTATGAAAAAAATTGCTATCTTCTTTCAGTTTGAGCTTTCAAAATTTTCAGTTCTTTTCATTAATTATTTTTATTTCTAGTATAAATTTGTGATAAAGTATTAGGATACAAAATAAAAACATGAGAAGTAATAATTTCCCAAATCATAACAAAAGTGACTGTCTTTACATGAGCATTGTGCTTGAATCCATTCTGGACCAAAGTCAAAAGTCTTTCTGAAACAATTTAAGTTGCACCACAGTGTACTTCAATATCAGAAATTTAAATTGGAATGGAGACAGAGTCTTTATTTTTAGACTCTTTGAAAAAGTGATTACATTAGTAGTGTCCCTTGAGTGAAGCTGGGTTTTTTTTCAGTTTCTTTAAGGAAATATCATTAAAACTGCTCTCAATAACATGGCTCTCGAGGCACTAAATTCATGAAAACATCCTGCACATCCTATGACTTTTTCACCTGAGACCTTATCAGCAGAATCCAGTTCAGAGATGCTAATACCATTTATACTCAGGAATTTTACTGAAAGGAAAAGTCTGATGAAATCAATCCATCCTATGAAAGAAAGATAGCACTGTGTCAGCATGAGCTTTTTAATTCACTGCGATCAGTTCATTAGCTGTAACACAAAGCTTTCCTTGTAACACAGCCTGTTGCAATAAATCCCAGCACTGTGTATGCAACTCTCTGTTGGCCTTCTTACTTTAATTGTCCCCTTAAGGTAAAATTACAAAAGCCAGGAGACAGTTGCAGATGTAGGAATAAAAGGCAGTTAGGACTAGGTAGCTGATGTGCAGTTAAATATGTACTGAAACCTCTGCAAGCCCTTTCAGTAGGAAGACACTGTGAATGCTACAGCTCTGGGTGTTGGTGTTCATAGACACAAGCTAGTATGTTTGAGATAGGTAACAGTTTCACTCAAAAAAATGCAAGTTAATGAATAAGCACTTCTGGTTTTGTCTGTATGCATGGAAAGCTCTTTGTAGGAAACACCTTCCCTAATAACAACAAAACCCGAGATGACAGGAATCATAGAATCATAGAAAGTTAGGGGTTGGAAGGGACCTCAGAAGATTGAGCTATTTCCAGAAGTTGTGCTGAAGAGATTAGCATTGGAATAGTAGTTGGTGGAAATTTCACCCACTTTCCCCTTCTTTTGTGTTCATTGTTCTGCCACCTTTTTAGCACAAATCAGAGACACCATAATGTTTTCTGACTCAGAGCATCTCATGATAAAGGTAATTACTATGGCACCATGGTGGGAAATTATTTTGAAATAGAATGGTGCTCTGGAAAACCATAAACTTCCACAGGGCTTGACATAGCAGCCTTAATCCATAGGATTGAACAAAGTTTAAAGAAACAGAAATCCAGTGGGATAGCTGATTAGATCTTTGGATCTTTCCCTCTCCCTTTCTCTTTCCCTTTCTCTCTCCCTCTCCCTCTTCCTCCCCTTCCTCCTCTGCCTCTGCCTCTGCCTCTGCCTCTGCCTTTCCCTTTCCCTTTCCCTTTCCCTTTCCCTTTCCCTTTCCCTTTCCCTTTCCCTTTCCTATCCTATCCTATCCTATCCTATCCTATCCTATCCATAGCTGTTCCCTATCACTTTCTACCCCACTCTAAAACCTTCTATAAGTCTTTCTCTCAGACCTTCATACCTTCTTTTTAGGGCTGTTAGTAGACTTACCTATCCCTTCAGTAAATTTATTTGCTAAATGGATTTTGCTTTGTCCTAGCTTCAACACAAAGAAAGTGTTATTCAGCCTGAAAATAGCTTCAATTTAATCAAGGTGGCTTTTTCAGAAGAGAGTTGCTTTGTCTCTGTGTCCAACGGTAGAACAAGAGAATATTGTTACCTCATTTTCAGCTGATTCACCTGCTTATCCACCATCCCAACTTCTTGGCCTCCAGTCTTGGCAAAAGAATCCATTACTGTCCCATATCCCATCCATGCTCTTCTGTGTGCTTCTGCTTCACACATTTAGTGAATTATAGTTCTCCAGAGGGTAACTTTTGAAAGACTTTGCCTCATCCTGAAGTTACCTTGAATGTTATGAGAACCATAATAATAATAATACATTTCTAAACAAGACTGCCACAAGTGTAGAGACCCTTTTAGGCCTAAGCTTCTTTTTTTGGAGGGTAGATCAGGAGATAATTAGGTAGGTTTTATGCTTGGAATCTCCTTATATCATTAATAAAGAAGGTTGTGAGGAGGAATTTCTGTTATTTGTCCCAGTGCAAATCCAGAGAATGGCAATACTCACCATGGAGTTCTTCGGATATACACCACTAACAAGTGTTCATCTCAGTGGAAAGCAAGATATTTTGTTTTACCCGCAATTCATATAGACAGAGCCAGGGAAGTCAGAGTTTTAGCTGTCACATTTACTTATCTGCACTAACCCTGGTCACTAGTTTTAAAAACTAGCATTAACCATTGCCTGTGCCTTTCTTGTTCCAGTCTTCTCTTGTTCATATTCCTCACAGAAAACCTGTTAGAATATCAACATAAAAACTGCCTCTATATTTGTGTTGCAAACTGCATCCTAGCGCATTACAGTGCTTTAAGCAGACTTAAAAAAACTAAACCAACCAACCCAAAAAAGATAAATTTCAAAATTATTTTGCTACTAGTGTTTTTCTTCCAGGATGCCAAGCCTTGCCCACCCCAGTTTCAGTGAAGTTTGTTCAGCTGTGAACTGTCTGGCTCATTACCTTTGTGGTTGTGTTTTGAAGATTTTCAGTATAGCTTTTGTTTGTAGAGATTTCCATAGGAGACTGATCTAGGAGTGTCAGTTTGGCAAAGCAGACTGGAAAAAAGGTAAAAAGTAAAATACATCCCTCAACATTTAAAGATTTTACTCTTTGCTCTATGTCTACGTAACAAATACATGCAGGGACTAGACTGCTTTTTTTGTAACACTGCTGAAACAGTGCTGAAACACTGCTGAAAAGGGCATGGAAAGATCAAGCAAAGCTGAAGCAACCCAGAAGGTCCTCTGGGTAGGGTGCTGAGCCTGGGAGTTCTCTACCTGCATAGCCAGGTATGCACACAAAGGATGGAGAATGCCATTTGGAGGGCTCTGATGGGAGAGGTTTGTTCTCTAGTTATACCTTTCTCAAAATGCACTGCTGAACAAAGGCAATTCTTTCTCTAATCAGATTGGAAAGGGTTTGCTTTTACATGCTGTTTTCTGTTCAGGCTGAGGTGTAAAAAGAAAATGAGAGAAAACTGAAGGAAACGCACAGGATATCAGGGTACCAAATTCTAGCAAAATGTGTAATCAGGTTGTTGTGTGAGAATTCTCCACTGACAGAGGGGATATTTCTTTTTCCCTACAGTCTTGTTTGTGACTCTCCAATGAGGTGATTATACAGGTACCTCAGCTGCAAACTCATGCTGATNGAGACAGATGTATCCTCCTGTCCCCAATCAACCAATTTTAAGCACTTTCTGAAATAAGGGCTGTACCCTATGATACTTGTTTCTTTTTCAAGACTTATAACCAGATTGTACTTTGCTAGTTTTACCGTGACAAGCAGTAACAAAGTCCTGTTGTGTTTTTTTTTTAATGTATGTATGTTGCAATTCCATACATGTCAGAATTCTTCAAAAACTACAGCAGTAATTAATTATAAAGAGAAACATTTTTTTTTAATTCTGAGAACAGAGAACAGAGGACTCAAAGTTTGTTGGACAGAGTTTGGGATACTGATGAGCACAATGGGGGTTAATACAAGAACAAAAGTTTTAGATTTTAGAAGAGCAAACTTCAGCTTGCTCAGAGCTCAGCTGGAAGGGATCCCATGGGAAGCTTCCATGGAGGGTAAAGGAGCTAGAGAGTGCTGGGAGCTTTTCAAGAACACTCTCCTGCTTAACCAAAACCAGTTCCTGCCCTCTAAAAGCAAGAGCTTACTTAAGCTCTAAGTAGGCAGAGCTTAACTGTGAGCTTCTGAGTCTCCTCAGAACTAAAAGGGAAATGTACCACAGGCTGAAAAGTGGAACATTAACAGCTGAAAATCACGGGGCTATTACTAGGGTATGAAGAGAAGTAGTCAGGAAAGCAAAAGCTCAGTTTGAGATAAATTTGGCTGGTCAAAAACTTCAAGAAAGGGTTCTTCAGATATATTAACAGCCAGAAGAAACAGAGAAATAATACTGGCCCACTATGAAACAGGAGAGGTGAACTATTCACCAACAATGCTGAAAAGGCAGAGGTTCTCAAAACCTTATTCATCTCTGTCTTTATCAGTGCTGTTAGGTCCCAAGACATAGGAACAAAAGTTCAACTTGAAGCAGATACTGACCCACTGTCAGTGAAGGAAGAGCTGGTGTTATCAATTACAGGAGCTTGACCCAAACAAATCAATGGGTCCAGATGCCATCTATCCCAGGGTGCTGAGAGAAGTGGTTGGTGCCATTGCAAAGCCACTTTCCATAATCTTTGAGAAGTCATGGAGGTCCAGAGATGTCCCTGAAGACTGGAGGAAGCCTAATGTCACTCCCATCTTCACGAAGGGTTCCAAGGAGGACCCAGGCAGTTATAGACCCATTTGCCTCACTTCAGTCCCTGAGAAAGCATGGAACAGGAATCGTCCTGTGGACTGTCACAGGCCAATTAAAACATGTGATCAGGAAGAGTCAATGTGGTTTTAACAGGAGCAAACTGTGCCTAACAAACCTGATCACTTTCTATGACAAAGTAACCTACTCAGTTGATGCAGAATGGGTGCTGGACATTGTCTACCGGGACTTTTCCAAGGTATGGTACCCCCACAGCCTCCTCCTCGACCACCTGACTTGGCGTGGCCTGGACAAGTGTGGTGGGTGGGGAACTGGCTGACAGACCATACCCAGAGGGTAATAGTAACCAGTTCATTCTCCAACAGGCAATGGGTCACAAGTGGAGTCCCCCAGGGATCAATATTGGGCCCAATGCTGTTTAACACCTTCATAAGCAACCTGGTTTTGGAATCAAGAGCACCCTGATGCAGTTCGCTGATGCTATCAAGATGAGTGGAGAGGCTGACACCCCAGAAGGGAGAGCCACCCTCCAAGATGACTTAGATAGACTGGAGAAGTGGGCTAACAGGAACGTTATGAAGTTCAATATAGAGAAGTGCAAGGTCTTGCACCTGGGAACACAGAACCCAGGAGTGCAGTTCAGACCGGGATCCGTTTGGTTAGAGAGCAGCCTTGTGGAAAGGGACCTGGGGGTCTTGGTGGACAAGAGGCTCAACACTAGGGAAAAGTGTGCTGCAGCTGCAAAGAAAGACAACAGGATGCTGGGTTGTGTCAAGAAATGCATCACCAGCAAAGACAAGAAATCACCATCCTGCTCTATTCAGTGCTTGCCAGACTGCCCCTGAAGTATTGCATCCAGTTTTGGTCCCAGTTGTACAAAAAGGATGTGGGCAGGCTGGAGAGCATCCAGAGAAGAGCCATGAGGATGATCAGAGGAATAGAGCACCTGCTATATGAGGAGAGGATGAGAAAAATGCGTCTGGTCAGATTTGAGAAGGCTTAGGGGAGACCTTATTACAATGGTCCAATACTTAAAGGGCATCTACAAAGAAAATGGAAACTCTATTTACAAAGAGTCACATGAACAAGACAAGAGGCAATGAGCATAGTTGCTCAAGGGGAGATTCAGTTTGAATACAAGAGGAAAAATTTTCACTATAAAGATAGTCAGACACTGGAATGGTCTCCCAGGGAAAGTGGTGGATTCCTGTGCTTTGGAAAGTTTTAAGTCTCAGCATGATGGGATACTGAGACATATCATATACCTTCCAACCTAATATTCTGATTCTATGGCTCTTAACAATAACCATACTTTCACCAGTTATCAGAAGAATAGAGCAAGGAAGGAACTGAAAAGAAAAGCCATTGGCCATACCTAATCAAAGTAATTCTTGAATGCAAGCAAGATTCTTCAGGAAATCAAAACTTGCTTTCTGTCCTCTAATACTGATAAGGAAAAGTTAGAAATAAATTAATTAACATGCTTTTGGCAAAACAGCAGCAGTAGTTCACCTAAATGAAAGATATCCTGTAACTAGCAACCTTAATTATAAGCCAGCCCCACATGTTTGTTTAAAGGAATGTCTCTTGTTACTGACTGGAGAGATCTAGATGTGCAAACTGTATCCTGAAGATGTAACAGGAGTCAGAAGCTGTCATTTTTGGGTACAGGAGAAAATATGACTGCAGTCAACAGTGCACTGAAGAAGATAATGTTTTCATGTAGGTATGTCTATAGAGTTAAACAAGGCACCATGACCATGTCACCTCTCACAGTCCTCAGACATCTTACCAGAGGTCCTATTGTCCTTTACCTGTGAAAAATATCCTGGCTGAATTGGTTCAGACTTCATTCTGTTTAAATGGGGCACTTTTAAATTTATATGATTTAAAATCCTGAACACAGGCTTCACATACAGCATCAAACAGACAACAATGAAAATGCCTTTCTTTGAATGATCTGTAAATAACTGTATGTGATTGTATCTTACTTGCAGCAAGGATATGTTCCAAAGACACTGAAACTGGTCGAAACTTTCCCACTGACTTAATTAAACTTTGGAGACCCAAAGGAATATTACAGCAGTAAAAATCCACTATTGTACAATGGCCTCAAGTTTTCTCCTGGCAGTGAACATCTTTTAACAAATATGCCAAGAAAAGCTGAATCTCCACAAAGCAGAAAATTAAACCATTGGATGGTTTTCATGTCCTTGCCCTGAGGGATTTTAATGAATGCTCACAGACTGCAGAAGTTTGATAAGTTCACTCAAAGATCAAAGCCTATTTCCAGACATTAAAAAATCTTCTCTTTAAAGTCTCAGTCCTGCATCCATTTTTACAGGTGTGAATCTGTACAAGTCAGCTAAGGCTACACTTAAGAACAGAATTGAGCACCTCCTTAGATCTACTCACTGCAAAAGAGAAGCATGGAAAAATCAAGGGAACTGTATAGACCTTGAATACCCACATGACAAGGGTGATGGTCCACCAGTTAATTGCCTAAGGCTTGCATCAGCCAACAGATTCTCCAGGTCAAGTTACCATTTCTTTTTCTTACTAGAAAGGATAAAAAAAAAAGTCTTTTAAAAGGATTGTGCTTCACATTAAAAAGTTATATTTATATGCAGCTAAGCTCTCAGGTCTTCAGTGAGTATAAATCAGAAAGAGCTTTACTAATGCCAAAGAAATTAGGGTAGTTTATGCCAGCTGAGAGTCTGCCTTAAAGAATATGAAAAGTCAAAGCCAGATCCTACAATATTCAGTTCAAAAAGTAGCACAGGAAAGTACTGTCCTCACAAAAACTTCCCAAAGTCTTCTCTTTTGCATTAAACTTCAAATAGCAGAGCAAAACAACTTCCATCCCTTGGATTTACTGTTTTGGTTCTCCCTTGGGGCGTTCACCAAAGCCATTCATCAGAGACATTGGTTTTGTCCATGCTCTGCCTCAAGTGTAGGGTCCATGAGCAAGTCAGCAGGATGTGGATTGTCACAGAAATTTTAGATACTGTATTCAAATTAATACTTGTGAAATTTCAATGACAGCTATATACTTTGTTCTCATCTAACATTCTTGCCTTCAAAAAGAACATGTTCCAGGTCAGCAGCAGAACTCTTGGGCCATATTACCTCTTATTCACACAGTGTATGGGATCTCTAAAAGGCTGTGCTAACATTTCACCAAAACTAGCATATTCTGTGACAAAGGACATACTGCATTTATTTATCCCTGAGCTGTAGTGACATACGTGCAGTCTTATGAAATGGACAACACTCCATTGACTCACACTGCTAATACCAGTCTTAACTTAGCCACTCTGAGAACTGAAAGAAAGAACATACACCTTCAGGGAACAGAAAAAATCTACTTTTCAAGTCCAAATACCCTTAAGAAGAATTATTCCTGAGCTGAACTTACTCTCAGTCGTAATTTTTTCACCATCTCAAATCCTGCATCAGAAGAATGCAGGAATGCAAGACTGACGGATAGATATAGATCAGATATAGATTTAAATATGAAAATTAAATCAACCAATTTGCAATTATCAGTCATTATTTTTAAAACTTTTATCACTGTTATGCACACGTGATATGGCTCTGCAGAATGGAGACAATTTTATTGAGAAAAAGGCATAAAGAATACAGGTAACGCACATTTTTGAAATAGCAACATAAACATAAGCAGAAAAATGTTCAGGTCAAAGTCACATGAAAAATTAGACTAATCCTCAGATGCATTCTAGACTTGTATGTACAGCACTTTATTAATAAAAGTAGAAATACAAACTCCAGAGATGCAATACATCTCAATAATACAAAATAAATAAAGACAAATGCCAAGAAAAGAAAAAGAACTAATACTTGAATCTCATTCCAGAATGATGATAAATTTTGATATGTAAGACCTATGGTAGAAGATGCCCAATCTACAACAAGAACTCATTTATTTCCAAACAAAATTTTAAGCAGTAGAGCCTTCCTGTCCCTGGGAGTGAGTTCAAAGATTTCAACTTTTATGGGATACTTGCACCCTCCTTTTGTGGTGCTGAACAATTGCCCTATGAGAGAAAACTCCAAGCAGACAGATTTTCAACAGCTTCACTGAAGAAATCCAGCTCACTGAGAACGTATTCTTGATGGGGACCTCACAGTTTTTATCCAGAAGAAAATTTTTCAGCAACTTCTCCTAACTCAGGGTGACTTTGGAGCAAGAAATAAGTGGGTTTGATTTCAGTCTGCAGCAGTATCTTCCTTAAAGTCAGTATCTGCAGGAGGAAAGCAATCAGACTTGTGTAATCAGAAAAAAAACCAAAAAAACCCCAAGAAATAAAGAGCAAATCATTGGGCTCCACACTGGATACAAATTATGGCTTACAACCAAGTGAAAGATGCACTGTTATTTCATTTTCCCTTCAATTGCACCAATATTAGTTGAATGTCACCAAGCACCATCAGTGTTTTTCCTGCTGGAAATGTCTTCTTCCTCAATTTGTTTGCATAACCAAATATCCTAGACACAAAGAAAAAGAAAAAACAAACAAACAAAAAGTATTGTTTCCACACTTACAGCTCTTATAAATTAGATTTTTTGTGGCAAGCTTTCTTTTATTCCAGAAAAATAGGTCATTTCCCCTGAAGTAATGCAATCCAAGGCCCATGTTTCCGTTTGCAGTGAGCACACCAAATGCAACTTCCCCTTCAAGCTGAGCATTTGCACCTGCAACTGACTGCTTCAGCTGGTCAAATGATCATTTGCAACAGACAGATTTCCCCTTATTTCAGTGTTGAACTGAGGACTAAATACTTACATCGTTTTCTACTTCCAACCTCCCCCTCTGAAAATATGGACCATAAATATCCTCTCCCAGGAGATCAGCCCTGGAACTTTATTGGGCTTAAAGTTACGTTCAAACAATGTCCTAATAAAAATAGTGGATACTGAATAGTAAATAAAATATGATCCAAGGACATCAAATCATTATTACAATTATTTCCATTTTTGTATAACTTCAAAAATAAGTGTTTTTTTCTTTACGCATTGGGAAATAAAAATACTTGATATACAAGAATAAGTAAAATAGATGGAAACATAAAGGTAAAAAATAACAGAAGATTGCTTAAGAACAGTATTTTAAAAACACAAAAATATTCCCAAGTAGCTTTCCAGGCAACTTTTGTAAGACTAAGTAGAAAAAACAAAAACAAAAACAAAAAAAAAAACAGAAGGAATTTTTCCAAGTAGTTTCAACTTAGTAGGATCAGAGAAATTGGCTTCAAGAGGGTCTGAAAAGGAAAAAGGAGTATTCTGACCATAACTGCATACCTAAAACATACTCCTTTACACATATGCTTGCCTTAGATCAAGTGACCTTAAGTTTATCGTGATTAAGGGGAGTCCTTTTTCAGTGTGTGTGCCAATGCTTCACTTAATCAGGCAGCTATGAAAGGGCAAAGAGGAAGGGGATCCCTATAAAGATTGTTAATTCACATACTGAATTCTGCAGCATAGAGATCACAAAACCACCTCACTGCTTGTCAGAGATGGTTGCCTTATTATTTGTTTGTATGTTCCCCAGTTTGGGCAAAGTTTTCCACAGTCCTAACAAAATATGAAGGTGACTTATAGGAACATACCAACCCAAAGTTCAATTAGAAAGATTTTGAACTGAATCTGTGTCAAATAAAATAAACATTTCTCCCTACAACCAACTAACAAAGACAGAGCTTCTATCAAAAGAGGTGTCTAGGTGTTAATCTGCAGTAAAGATTCAGCACCAGAGCTGGCACCCTCTGCCAGCTTAATTAATGGAATTACTTGTGGAAATTAATGGAAAAACTCCTGCTGTTTTTATGATGTCCAGATTCCTGACTGTATTGAAAAATTACATGGTAATAGGCTTCCTAAGCTTCAAATAGCTCTCTGAAGATCGCTGTCTTGCTCCAGTGACTACAGGAGATGTCAAGGTGGTTGGGTTCAATGATTTACTCAAAGACTTCAAACTAGTTGAGCTGAAAGCCATAGCTCCCTAGAAGGACTCCTGATTTTGTGGTCAGTGATCTCAGAATGAAGCTCAGTCAGGAGAGAATGGCAGATTCAAGTAGAAAAATAGGGAATCACTTTTCAAAATAAAATACCTCTTTTTCTTCTAATTTTACTGATTCGGGGGTTTTTTCTACTGATTCATGTTAGCTAGAGCCAAAGTTGAATTTTATGTCAGCACTTCAAGATATTTTTGTAATTTTCTTTTTGCCTCCTGAAGGAAAAAAGGAAGAAAAAAAAGAAGGATGGAAAAAGAAGGACTTTAAAATAGACAGAATTTTAATTTTTTAACAAGTAAGCTTATTTAATTCATGTTAAAGTAACTGAACTTGATGTTTTCCTCAAAAATAAAAAAAATAATGAATGTTGCAGAGATGACATCTTAAACTCTTTGATTATATACTGTCTAATGCTGTAACTTTTTGATTAAGAGTTTTCAGCCAACTTAAAGGCATAAATATTAGCAGTCCCTGTAATCTGGCATCCTGAGCCATGATCTTTCAGAGCAGCACAGGGTGATCTCTTTGGAGCAGTAGAGCATCTATGGGATAACATAGCAGGATATGTAACACAAGCTAGGATAACACAGGGTAAGAGATTAATATTCTGCATCATGCTGTGCTCTGTTATTTTTATCCTGCTGTTTCTTTCACTCACCATCTCATGACTCACACCCTCCCCGCACTGGAATTTCTGTCTCAGTCTCGTGGCTCACTGGTGTGTTACGGAAGATGATGCCGTGGAAAGCCGTCTGGAGAGCAGGGCTACTGCACGAGCTCTTAAAAAGAAAGAGAGACAACATCACTTACTGATTTATCACATAACTGCCCTGATTATTGCAGTCTCTTTAGCAAACTGTCTTCAGTATTTGTGAGGGCTCCAGTTCTTCCTGGTTTTAAAGCCTTGGTGATGTTACTGGATATAAGGTGACAAAAGCATTGTAAGTTACAGCATGGAAATCTGACATTGCACACACCTTTAGAAAAATTGCAGGACTTCTTTAGAGGTGATAAAGGGCTCTTGTGAGGCAAGTTATCAAAATCCTGTATCAGTAAAAAACCTCTTCCTTATTCTTCATTAACTTTATCACCTCAGGAATATGGTCTTCGATGCCACATTAGACAGACCATCAAGGATGTATGCTTCATGAGGCCAGTTACTTGATGTAGGATAGGAAGGCCAGGTCACAAGAGAATCAGATGCTTAAATCCTTACTAATTACATGAATAGCTGTTATGATAAAAAATGCAGAACATCAATTTCCCAGTTCAGTCTGATGTTGTATGATCCTGCACTCATACTTCTTAATGGACTCAGTTTCCCCAGTGCCTAGGCTCTGGCACCTGTTTATATCTAGAAGTAGTAACATGATGTTGACTAGATAGTCAACTTTTAGTCAACTAGACTAGTTGACAACTTAGTACAACTAAGTTGAACTGCATTCCAGAAATCAGGGTGATCAGAGGAATACTAATTATTATCTCTTGCCTCCTAGTTGAGTATCAAAAGCCCTTGCTCAAATTTCACAATTCCTCCTTTGTCTGCCTGTATCAGAATTTTCATCTCCAACTTCCTGAGGCCATACTCTAACCAGTCAGCAGCCATGATCACAGAGGGTTCACTCTTTATATGAACAAGCAAATATTTCCTAGGCTAGAGGGAATACTTCAATATCATTTGAATCAGCAATTGGACACCATACCATACTTCAAAAAATATTCTTACCAGAAAATAACTAGTAAATCTCAGGCCAGAAGGTCATGTTTTGTCTTTTTTGCCCTGTCATTTTAAGAAATGGATTTCAATGTAAGGAGTCATAGAAGCCTTGTCCACAGAATATCTACATCTTGCCAAAAAAAAAAAAAAAATCCTTAATCGGGGATGAGAATTCCACTCAGTAGGAAGATTCTTCTCATGCAGGTACTGGAGAAGTGAGTTCTCCAAATATCTTAGTGTCTACGAAGCCAAAATAATCTGCCTTTTTGCTGAGACAGTAGGTTGTGGTCATCTTATTTGTAGCAGAGGGACCATTAGTGCTCCATTGTGTTATTCCAGCTTTCAAAGAAAAAAGTACCAAATGAGCTCCACTAGCCTTTCATCTCATTCTTTTAGATTCCCTGGCCTCCTGCTTTTCTGCTCTGTCAAATATGGTTATACAGGTAACACTGGAAAGCATACAGCATGTTTTATTTCTATGACCTTTTCGTTCTCCAAATCTGCCTCAGGGAAAACTTCCTATCTTGTCACCTCAGCCCCAGTCCTTCACTTGGATTTCTGATGGTGACTACTCAGGGAGTTTTTTATTGGGGAAGCAGAGACACTTTGCTGCTCAGCATGCAGGTGCCAGCTCTAGTCACCCATCACATCCTCTGCTCTCTTTTCTTGTCCAATCCCAGTATAACTGGCTGCCTGGGGGTCAGAAGATGTGCACGATGGAGAAGGAAGACTGAAGGCTTGCACAGTCACTCCACACTCAAATGTCAGGTCTTCCCTGAATCCAAAGGGCAGAAACTTCCCTCAGTCCACTCTTAATCTAGAAATGTGACCTCAACACACCAGTCATGTCATTTCTCTCAGACAGTTCCTCCAGCTGGAGGACAATCAATGCAACAGCCTGCAGAGAGCCTGAGGAGGATGTGATTAGTGACCTGAAATGAAGCCTCTGCAAACTGCAGTAGAAGCTTCCACTAGAATCTCTTCCGCTAGAGTCAGCACCTCAGGACAGTAAATGCTGCTGCAGTTTGAAAGATGATTACCAAATAAATTAAAAAAACACCTAAAACCCCCAGCCAAACGAAAAAACAACGTAAAGGGAATTGGAGCAACCAGCTAAAATCTTGTTAAAGCAGCAATGTCCTGCCGTGAGCAGCTGAGCTTTCTGTTCAGTAGACAGCCTCCTTGATACTATTGACTTGTTAAATAACAAGTTTTTGCTTGTCAAATTCATATCAGCAGACCTTTAGAGGAAAGTTTGTCCTGACCTGGTCTCTTGCCCTGAACCTCTTCTTGTCTACAGCTGTTCAAAACTGACTGCATGAATTAAGTGCTACTCTTAGGTTATTTTACTTTTCAGCTTTTTCTTATCACCTGAGAGGCACAAAAGGCTAGGAAAGCAATTGCTCAGAGCAGCTGAGGAAAAACTTGTAAAGAGGAGCTCTCCACCCACGTGAGGTTAGTACTGAGTCTCACTTCCTCATACTCCTCTCCTCCAAACATTAGGAAAGGAAGATGAAGGGGCACAGTTCATTGCACTCACTTGTCAACTAGTATAGTCAATGGCAAAGTATACAGCAAGGGACTTTCTCAGTGTACCATTTTCTTTGGAGGATTCTAGGTCCAGAAAAGACATTTTTAATGAAAGCACGATATTTACAATTCAGAGTTCTCTGTAAAGGTTTCCTCAGTTAGCCAGGCTATGGGCTCTTTACCACATCTAGCAGACAATAATGTGCAGTTCCTACAAGCTCAAGCAGGCTGGTCTTCAAACATCTCTTTGTGACAGCTGCTTGCTCATGGCTGATGAGCCACAAGGGCATTGTAGACTGAAAAACCACATATCCTGGAAGGTAATTGTAGAATTTTTTTCTAGACCAGCCTAAGCATGTTGCTAACTAAAGAAATGCAAAGAATGGTCACACTAAATGTTACTTCACAAGATAACAGTGAACACTATCAAACAAACAGCAGATCACAAAAGAGAAATTAAAATGGAGGACTGTTGCATCTTGCCATATTCCCAGATAGAGCAGCCAGAAGACTGAATGAAGCTTGGCCTGCACTATTCTTTGACTCATATTAGGGGGGGAAAAAAATCTGCAACAGTAGAAATTCAGTCCTTTAGCAGATATCCTCTTGTAATTTTAATGGACCAGTTCAAACCCCAAGATCGAAGCATCCTGATGAGGAACTTGAACTGGAGTATCCAAAGTTGATTACAGACCTGAGTCTCTAACACTGATGAGATGTGCTAGTGTCCTTTCATCTTACATCAAAAATCGTATGACTGCAGTTTATGGAGAAACAAAAAAAGGAATTATTGAGTGGGGAATGCAGTAAGTAGTGAACTCTAATGTGGGTTGTAAAGGACTTTGGTCTGCTGGCTGTTGAGTAGCCCGCAGTTTTCCCTCACTACTTCAAGCCTTCAGAAGGTTTCATTTATTTCTGATAGCCTGAGACAAAAAGAACAAACCCATTCCCCTTCCTGAGCATTCATTGAGAGGTTCAGTGAAGCTATGTGAATATGTCAATACAGCCTTCTAGTCTGGATATTTACTTTAAAAAATCTTTATATTTATTATATGAGATCTTTATATTGTTTTTATATTTATTTTAAAATATTTTAATATTTATTTTTATGTGAAAAAATGTCTTTTGGCACTGTTAAGCCATAAAACCATGCATGTACTTTTCCCTTCTGAACTCATCCTATGCCTGTGAAGTTTCATTCTTATCTGCCAGTGGATTTCTCATCTCATACCCTTTCTAAACAAGACTTCTAAACAAAATTCTAGGGGAAAGAAAAAAACAAACAACAAACCCCAAGAGGAAAAGAACCCAAAAAAACTCAAGTGAAAAAAAAAAAATTAAAAAAACCCAAATAATTTTAAAAAGACCCACAACTACCAAAAAAACCAAACTAGCACTATTTATATTTTTTTAAGTTATTCAGAAGGAGGAGCTGGGATGTAGAAGGCAAACTAATTCCTAAAATATATCTAATCAGTATGATTTTCCTGATAGCATTTATCACATTTCCTAATATCTGTACACTGCATCTTCATGGTAAATGGAGGCCCACCTCTGGATATAAAGATTTTTGGCACTGAAAACAAGAAAGAAAGATATTAGTTCCTTGCTCTGTGCATCACTGGAAAGCATTTAAAAGTTACTGATGCAAGATCAAAGCTTTAAAGATAAAACTGGACCTTTAAAGTGCAAGAATTTTGCCTTGAACATGAAGTGTAACCAGTTTCAAGACACGTATAGTACTATATTTGGAACAAGATTTAACAGGAGAGGAATCTGCAAAAAACAAACATCAGTACTTGATATTTCAGCACCAGAAGCGTGTGAGATGTGTGAGATATTTCTCCATATTACAGAGAGATTCTGTCCTAAGACGAAAGGTTCATAGTTTGTTTTTCAAGAAACCATGAGTGAGTTTTGGACTTATCAGAATTAACTGATTTATGCAACTCTCATGCTTATTCTGTCCATGAATTAATTAGCTGTCTATCTCACTGTATGTTAAGTAAGATCAGCACCAGATGGAGAGCTGACAGACTTGCTTCTTAAGGGGTTTTATCAAAAGAGAAATTCAGCAAATAAGCCTCCAAAACCCAGTACTGATACTGAAAAGCCTAAGAAACTTTCCTAAGAAATCACCTGATGTTGTGGCAACTGCATTAAGTTTTCAGTTATTGACAGAGATCAGCATCCTGTCCTTGAACTGTTTTGTCTAAAATAGAACACTGAGCTCAGCTCTGACCCCCGTGAAGCCAGTGGCATAGGACCAAGTGTTTTCAACTGCATTAGGACTGGGACTATTGTTTTTTAACAGATACTGGCAATTACCTAAACTGCACATTTTAACTACCACTGTAAGGATTAGATTAGTTCTTTCGTTTCCATGCATGCAGTTTAATTAGATTGGTCTGATATGTTCAGCAATACAAAAGCCCTCATTCTGAGGCATTCACTTCTCCTCTGTTCCCGTTTCAACAAAGGCTCTGTGAGAAGCAGACTCCTTCTCTGGGAGCTGGGAATATAAACCAGAAGCATATTCACATCAGAAAAACACGGCTTGTTGAAATGATACCAACTCCCTCAAAGGAATATAGTATCAGGTCAGGTTCTTGGTCTGCAGCTACCAGCTGCCTATGTGCAAAGGCAAATTCAGGCTGGCAAATTCAGGAAGTGTTGAGTCTGACAGCATGTAACTTCAACAGGTGTTGCTAGAGTCTGTAGGAGGCTGTGTCTCTCTGAGCCTGGCGGAGGCTGTCACAACTAGAAGGACAGCTTGATAAGGCAGCCTGGCTAAGGGCTTTGGGAGCCGTACAAAAAGATTGAGATCATTCACAAATTGAAAAAGAGCAAAAGCTGAAAGCATGTTTTAGGAGAGTCCCCCCCCACACACACACACACAAAACACACTGCTTTACTTGCACTATTACCATCTTGGAAATAAGATTAATGTGCTCAGGATGGCTGATAAGGCAGTGCCCAATGGAGTCCTTAATCACTCTCTGTCACTCAAAGAACTCAGCAGCCTGGCTTGGCTTCCTAAGATCTACAAAACCAACTAGATCCCAGCTGGTCATAACCTTCTAGTTCATATTCAAAGAACAGTTTTCCAGTGAATGCATTAATCATTTGTTCCTGTGAAGCCTGCACCTGCTTCAAGGAGGGCTGTATGCCCAATGTCAGGGACATATCTGGCGTAACCATGGGAAAAGACCAGGAAAGAGTCCCAAATGATCTTTTGTCAATGAATATTTGCATTTTCTCTGAAAAGGCAGAATTGAGATAGCTGTGAATCTCAATATATTTGTGAATGCTCAATATATTTGCAGCAGTGGAACAAAAAGGAATATCGAGGTCCTTCAGAGAAAGAGGAAAGAGCTAGATGAATACACACCAAAATGGCTAGTGACACCTGCAGATATAGAATTTGTACATATAAAAGAAATATTTACATGTATTAGAGAGCTAAATAGCTCTTTACACTCCAAAAAAGGGCTTGAGCACAGTTGGATATGTCTATGCAAGCTGTTTAAAAAGAAGTTGGCCCCATTGTTCAACATTAGCATCTAAATCTGAATCAGCCTGACACTTGCCACAGTGACCATTCAAGAGACCTGGCTGCCACCACTTCGGGTCAGTGCTTTACTTCAGAAACTGGAAAAAACCACCAGAGACTATAGCTTTCAGCACCTGCAAAGGGAAGGCTTGTAATCATCATGCAAGCCACAGAAAAAAACCAACAAAGATGCTAGGCTGCATTTGGAAAAGAGAATTAAGCCGAAAATGTCATGTCATCTTTACAACTAATCGGTGGATCAGCCCCTTTTGGGATCCTGTGTGCAGCTTTGGATGCTGGAGCTCAAAACAGATAAAAAGGCTTACAGGAAACATGCTAATGATCCAGGGCCTCGATAAACTGTCATACTGAAAGTTGTTGGAAAGACTGGATTATGGGCCTTACACAAGATACAAGTAAGAAGACTGGGCAAAATATACACTATATAGAACCTGGTAAATCACATACATGGGACTTTTTGTTCTCTGGAAAAAATATTTGAGGGATAGTGAATAACCTTTAAAGAAGGAAATATAAAAACAGGAAAAAGAATTACTTTTTAACACAAAATGGACTTAAGCTATGGAACTGAGTGACACAGGCCAGAAACCTAACTGGATTCCAAAGGGACAGGACATGTATAGTAATATCCAGATTTTCCAGAATTTTACAGACAATAAAAACATGACATAGATTGCTATTCCATCTATCTTTTCAAAACTTATTACTACTGTAGCATGCTGTGATGCTACATAAGGCTTTTAAACATGTTTTTCACTTGTAATCCCTCTGATAAGTTTTCTTAAAAAAAGTTCCGAAGTCCCATTTGCCTCTGCCTTCTCCTGCTTCATTTTTCCCCTGATTAAGCATTACCTGCTGGCAGTGACACCCAGACTTACATAATGCCATGTGATGCCTTTCTAGAGAGCACAGTAAAAGACCAAATAATAATTTAGGCTCAGAGCTGACAGTAAATAGTAATTATCTCATCCCCGTGCTCTTTCAAAATGCTCTGTGATTTTTTTCACTATTTCAGAACAAGGTTCAGACCAACTGATACTCTGGCTAACCAACAGAGGGAAAATTTACTGAAAGTAGCAGCAGTATTATTTGACACTACATCTGCTGAAGCCACTGGCAACATTTCTATTCAAATCTGTATCAGAGATTGCCTTCAGGCACCAGATTCAAATGGAAACAAGTAAGTGTGGAACAGGCATCTCTCTGGACCATGTTCCAGTCTTCAATATGCTCTGCATAAGAATAGTAAATGGTATTTTCTTATACCTTATAGGATTAAGGTAGTTTTCATTCAATACCATGAAATTTGATAAGAGCTATGATATACATGCATAATGAGCAGCACAGGCCAATGCTACCTGTCCTTCATCATGGGTCCTACCAACAGCCTTTAACACCCACAGATGATAAAACCAATTTAGCACCTAATAAAAATATTGCTCAGCACCTTGTTGAATCGTGCTCTTTGGGTACAGCAATTTATATTGATGTCATGTCTATTTTCCCATGACTGTCAGGGTTTTCCCTGACTTTTCAGGTGACTTAAAAATGGGGACTGTCTAACTATGGAAAAGCCATGTTTATTCTGGTTAGTCCCTGCACAGTCATTCTCCTTTAAAATAATAATAAAATTGGTTTAGAATTCTTAGGAGAGCTAAGTTAAACATGAGTCAGGCCTAGCTTCATCCCGAATGTGATTATTCACAGAGTAACATGCTCTGTTTCAAGTCATTGTACTTTTTTTTTTCTTCAGTTTACACTTCTCCAGTGTTCCCATGTATATGAAGCCTCACAGCTTTAGAAAATAACCATCTCCAGTGCCTGGTCTTTCTCTAAAGCAGGAAAATTGTTGTAAATTACTGATTGTGAAGTCTAAAGACCCACAGTAATGTCCGTGTTATACACACTGCATTTTCACCAAACAAATATAACTGCACCAGTATAGGTCAAAATTCTGCAACAGACCCTGCAAGATGATTCTCAAAGCATAAGTATGTTGTGACAATGCCACAGATACACTTCTGGTCCCAAATATCATATGATTTATCACCTATGGGTAAAGGTTCAATCATTTGAAGATTTGCCTTTTTTTTTTCTTTGCCTTTTTTTTCTTCTGGAAAATATGCTTTTCTACGATATTCCTTCCTTTTAGCCTGTGTGCTTATAGCATTATTTTGAAAAACCACTAGGCAGATGGTCCCCAAATATGAGTTAATAACTTGTAGGTAGCTTTTGGGGAAGCTTTTTGAAATCCCTTCATGCAAAATGATTTTGCAAACTGCCTGCATGCCATTCTTTGACTGTCCTAGCAGACTTTCAAAATGGTCAAGAGAAAGTGGGAGAATATGTCCTATTTGTTTTGCAGCAGACTGCTACATTTATTTTGCAGTGGCAAAAGAATACAAAGAGAAAACAAATCATGCCCAAGGCTTTTACTGAAGATTTTTCTAGAACCTGAAAATCCTAACTGGCTAAAAAGCCAAGATGTTTGGGCCTCCAACCCTCTTCAGCAGTCCTCCTACGGCATTTCTTACCATTCAAAATACAGCTGCTTTTTAACAGAATAGGGTAGACTTGAATATTCCACAATCATAAGTCAGATTTCACAATATCATAAGACTAATTTAAAACTCAGATTTCAAACGAGGAGCTGGATCTTCCTGTTCACCTTTGGCTGTTAGAGATACTCTATTTTTTGCATAGTATATTTAGAAATGTTGCTAGTGTCCATTCTGGTAAGCATCTCCCAGTGTTTTTGAACAGATTTCACAAGAAATGCATCAGTACACAGATAACAAAATGCTGCAGTCTTTCTTAATGGTAGCAGCTCAAACTCCTTCTAATCTTCACACAGATCTGACTGTATGTGAACCATTCCAGTTTAACAGCCCTGACTCCAGGCTGATCCATAACTTTAGAAAATTGAACAGAAAAGTAGAAAATATAATATTTTCAGATGGAAGTGACCTACAATGGTCCTCTTTTTCTCCAAACTAGACAAACCCTGGTTCTTCAGCTGCTCCTCAGGGGACATGCTTTCCAGCCCTTTCATCAGCTTTGTTGCCCTCCTCTGGATGCATTCAAGTACCAGAACATTGCTCTTAAATGGTGGGGTCCAGAACTGTACACAGTGCTCAGTATAAGGATGCCCCAACAATAAATACAGCAGGATCATTTAATTAAGGTATTAGCTTCCCCATCAGCACACATGCTCTCTCTGCTGCACCCCAGCACTGTGTGATCTAGGGAAAGATGTTTAGAGCTCAGTAACACTTTTCAGCTCCAGTTTCATACACCACAGAGTTACATGCTTTTCTTCCTGTCCATTCTCAAACCAGGGCAGGAAGTCCTATAGCAAATGCCATCAGTGGGCATTTATAATAATATGGGTATTAATGTACAGTTGGTTAGTGAGTAGGGAAGAATTAACCAATTCTTTGCGTAGTGCCCAATGCTTAGAAATGCAAATAAGATGTAACTCAGCTCAAGGAAGCAAAGGAGCTTCAGCTAGTCCTCAAGCTGTGCAGGGCTGCTGAGGGGCATGTAAGCCAATCTACTTAAACCCAGTCTATATAAAGTCCAATAGTAAAGATCCAGTCTTCTTGTCAACTTTTCCCTCCCTTTCTCCAACCCCTCCTCCAAGCTCTGCAATGCAGCAGAGGATACAAGCTTCACTTTCAAGATTTTCTTTCTTCAACTTGCAAAGAACCAGGATGGCATATGATGGACCATTATGAACCTGACCTCAAACTTACGGAAATCAATCGGGCCTGCTCTCCCTGCCCCCCTCCTCCCAATTGTAGCAGGCTTTAGAACAAGTTAGAAGTCTGAAAAATGTTCTGAAGTACTACTAGAAGCAAGTAAGGAACTGTGTTTCCATATGCAAGCCACTATTTACATTATTTCTAAGCACAACTCTACCCCTCACTGTTATTCTGTAAATCCCATCTAATCAGTGTTTGCTACACCTCAGAAAAGTCTATGTACACAACTGAGATGATAATGTATTTCATTGATCATGTCTTTCCTGTTTTGATAGAGCAACAACTTAGGAGAGATAATGCCACAGCTTTTCCCTAAGAGAAGCGGTATTACTCCACGCAATCAGCTACCTTTAAAGAAGTTGTAAAACCTTTTTTTTTTCCCCAAAGCTGATGGTCTTTGACCAGATTTGGTTGAAAAGAGCCAACGATCTCTAAATTTCCTGATGAACAAAAGAGTGACCAACAAACTTTATTTTTGTTGGAAACCACCAAACCCTTCTCCAGAACGAATCAGAGTGAATCCAGCTCAGTTCAACAGTGTCTTCTGTAAAGCTGATATAATCTGTTTCTCTGGTGCTCCACACAGCAGTGTCAGAGCAATCCCACCAGCAAACAATGTGTGAAAATAGCTGCATCTAATCTTCCTGCTAAGAGTATCTCTAAGCCATGGTGTCCCTGGGTGGGCAACCACCCATGACATGAACTGGCCCAGGGAGCCCTTCCAAGACCACAGCAGGCATTCCACAGCACACGGATGGTGTATGCAGCACCAGGCACAGCTACATCCCCTCAGCCTTGCCAACGTGTGAGCAAAAGGTAAACAGAAGAGAGATAATCATGACACTGCTGACTCTGCAAAAGAGAGACACTGCTGGGAGAATGATGAAATGCTGCAAAATAGCACCTTGCCATACAGGGGAGAGCAGAGAGAAAGTTGCACACGAGCCAGCAGTGTGCCCAGGTGGCCAAGAAGGCCAATGGCATCCTGGCCTCTATCAGGAACCTGCGTGGCCAGCAGGTCCAAGGAAGTGATTCTGCCCCTGTACTCAGCGCTGGTGAGGCCACACCTCAAGTACTGTGTCCAGTTCTGGGCCCCTCAGTTCAGGAAGGAGATTGAGGTCCTGGAGCAGGTCCAAACGAGGGCAACCAGGCTGGTGAAGGGACTGGAGCACAGATCCTATGAGGAGAGGCTGAGGGAGCTGGGGCTGTTCAGCCTGGAGAAGAGGAGGCTCAGGGGAGACCTCATCACTCTCTACAACTACCTGAAAGGAGGGTGTAGTGAGGTGGGGGTTGGTCTCTTTTCCCAGACAACTTTCAACAAGACAAGAGGACACAGTCTCAAGTTGTGCCAGGGGAGGTTTAGGTTAGATATTAGAAAGAATTTCTTTACAGAGAGGGTGATCAGGCATTGGAATGGGCTGCCCAGGGAAGTAGTGGATTCTCCGTCCCTGGAGATATTTAAAAAGAGACTGGATGTGGCACTCAGTGCCATGGTCTGGTAACTGCAGCGGCAGTGGAACAAGGGTTGGACTTGATGATCTCTGAGGTCCCTTCTAACCCAGACAATTCTATGATTCTATCATTCTATGATATCCCCATTAAAGCACAAGGAGAGCTGCTGCTCCTGTTGCATTTTGACCCATAGGGCAACTCAGCAGATTCTGCTCAGAGAAGCAGGATGCTGCCAGTCAGCAGACTGGGCTCAGCACTGAGCTCAGCTGGTGCTGCAAGGCCCTGCCACTCACTGAGCACTGTTTTGCCTCAGTGAAAAGCACCAGCTCCTGGCTCCAGGCTCCTGCTGAGATCCAAACTGAACAGAGCCAGCAACTCAGCGGGAACTGGCTGTAGCCCTGGATAAAGACATAGCCAATCTGTTCTCAGAGAGCACTGATATTGCACCCTTAGAGCACGTCCTCCATTGGTTCAACCCCTCTACCAACCCCCTGTTCACTTAGGGTGGTCAGCTTTTCTTCAAGGGAGAGCAGCATTTGACCTCTGTTGCGTGAAAGCCTACTATCTGTAAAGGAGACATTTGTTCTGATGAGGCTGTTAAAATGAGCATACTGCAAAGGCTATAAAAATTATTGACATTCATAGCACCATTAATCATCACTCACCCTCCAAATTCCACCATCTCGCTGTGAAATGGAAAGCTGCAGGCTCAACTCACTGCAAATCAGCTCAGCTCTATGCTCTTTGTCCCAGCCACATCAGCACCAAACTGGAAGGAATAGGCATGGATCAGGCAGGAGAAGTAGGACCACTTCATTATTTTCCTCAGAGTAAACCTTGAAAAAAACTTTTTTTTTTTTTTTTTTTTTAACTTTTTTTAACTTTTTTTTTTTTTTCCTCAGGATCTTTTGCTGTAGCTGTTCATTCCTTTAGGTAGGATGCTAATTGGCTGTTTATCATCTGGTCAAAAAGAATTCCTTATTACCTGAATGAGTCAGAGCCTCCTGGAATTCACTCCTACCCTTTCCTTAAGTTGAGAAGGCATGCACGGCACACACCTGAGTACAGACGCTTGGTCAAGAAGGCTTCTTTTCAATAGAGGTACCTGGCTCATGTTTCCTATTCAACAGAGACTAAAACTTTATAGAATCAGCCACTGGCAGCACTCCCAGGATATTTTTCCATTCGCACATATTTCTAAAAATGTCAACGCCAATCTAACCACTCTCATCTGGGAAGCCTGACATCAGATGTACATTAGCCCAGGAAAAAAAATAATCCAAAATACAAACCCCTTCTAAAAAGGAAAACAAATTCAAAGTATGTTACATTGGCTCCTGCCTCTGAGCTCTGTGTAAGTAACAGGAGGAAATTTTACAGTGCGATTTTCCACCCATCACAGTTCAACTAGAAAATCAGACCAGGGAATAGTATGGGTTTCAGGGATGAGAAGTGGATAGTATGCAAAATTCTTATTCAGGCCTGATTCCTGTACATGTGGGCTTGTTATCCAATAGCAGACAAAAAACCAAAATCTCAGGCAGGGCCTTAAGAGCCATGCTTTCTTTGCAGTCCTGGAACTAAAACCAGACAGCTATACAGAACTACATCTGACTGTGGGAGAGCTTCCCAAGGGAGGAAGCATTTTGGCTTGGGCATTTTGTTTCAGTCATCAGACTACCATTATTTTCTCGTCCAAATCTGGACCCTTCACACACCTTCCCAATATCACCTTCTTTTCCTGAGAAACTGGTGTAGATGAACAACACATGCTACGCTGCCATTTTGCAAGCTGAATTTGGGCAAAAAGCAATTCCATACTCCCTTGTCCCCACAGCACTTGCCATCAGCGTGCTATCACTGGAAGAGAAATCTCTATTTAATTTGGTCTGTTAGGACTCAACATAAAGGTTATGACTGCATAGGGTAGGGTATCCTGGGTAGAATTCCTGGAATGGAAGAGAAGGTGACTTAAGTGGGACTAATCCCACTTATAGAGCAAACACAGATGTGATCCTGAAATATTTTAAATATATATTTCCCTGTCCATGAATGCTGCAATAATGACTTTAAAACTTCTCTCTCTAGGGGTAATTAATAGAAAGTCTCATCCTTACTGGCTCCTGTGATGATTTTGTTCATTTGCCTCCAAGATATGTCTGGCTCTTGAATTATACTTTTGTTTTCTTGCAAATCTACATGTTTTTTAGATGTCTATTTTAAATATGTATCCTTTCTCTAAATACTGAGCAATACATAAACATGATAAACAGTTTTTAATGTTACTCCTTGTTGAAACACACTGATGCCTTGGTGGAGCTCAGCATTCCAGTTCTGGTGTTCTTTGCTATAGTCATATAAGAAATAACATCCCCATTAAGCAATCTGCCCACTCACTGCTGGAGGAAACCCTCTCCACAGCATAAATTCCTCAGCCAGCAAGTTCTACTGTCCAGAACATTTGCCATCACCAAACAGGCCTTCAGTGCTCAGAAGTCTTGTCCTGCCACTCCTACTGAAGGATGGTAAAGGAGTAAGGAGTAAGACAAAGGAGAAAACTGAATCATTAGGACAAGGACTATGTTCAGAAGATTATATGGGATTTCTGTGTACACAAAAATTTAAAAATGAAATCCCATTGATAGGTTCACCTGCCCTTAGTGTGTCCTTAGTCCTTCAGGAGGACTTGCTTCTCACCCACTTGTTGGGGTGGTTGACAATATTAACATCTTAAATTATTGCAAATAGAGCTGTCAGGATCCATGAATTGCAGCAACAGAAAGGATTTCAAGTGGAAGTTTACTTCTAGAAGTAGGCATACACTCTTCTCATCTGACTGAACTTAACTGAAGTTCTGGTCCCTGGTGACTGTAGCAGAGCAACTGCTGGCATATAGATTCACCTTGGAAGTTACAGAAGAATTCTTGTGGTAGTTCACCCTCTGCTCATGCTGTGCAGTCCGTGGTTTCTACAGCACTAGAAGCAGTAATACAGCTAGATGTGCTTGTAATAGTTTTGCTTCCAGTTTACATCCAAAACCACAATGCTTTATAAGGAAAGATCAGTGATGCTTTCAGACCAGTCCTTACTCACATGCACATTACTCCGAGGCTATATAAATGGATTTAGAGAAGTCAAAGCTATTTGGAAGCTGGCAAGCCTCATAGAACACATATTTGTTTTGACCCTTATGACTCCCCTTTCAGGTTGCAAATAGTTAAGGATCAAATTATCCTTTTAACATGTATGCAACTTAACCATAGTGTAAACACTCTGGATAAACACAGAAGGACCTTGTCCAAGTCAGGTACAGGCCAGGCAAACATTTACAGAAGATTGCTCAGGTGAGGCTGACCATCTCTTTGGGAAAGAGGCTGGCCTCAGTGACACCTCTACAGATCTCATCCTGCCTGAATTTCTTTGCATGCAGTTAGGAGTGTTTCCCCATGTTTGTTTTCAATTCCCAGTTATTTTCCAGTGCAGCCTGTTGGTTAGCAAGAACAGGGGATGTGCTTGGTCCCCAGGGCCTCGACTGTTCTGAAGTAGAATTACAAGATGCAGTGACTGAAACACAAGGTACAGCCTACAAAACAGGAAAAGCCTGTGCAAACAGGAAAACCAGTCAGCCAAAAAGCAAAGCAACGTTATTCTGCTCTCACTGTAGAATTCACTTGGGCTGCTCCATTTGCATTTAGAAAAGTCAGGGTTATGTGTGGTGACTTTTAATACAGTTGCATATGCATGACTTCAGATGGAAACAGAATCAGATGAGAACATATTTCTGCAGAAATAATTGTTCTAAATGAATAAAGAGTCATTATTATTTAAGGAAAGTACAAATAAGGGAAATGTTTAAAGCTTTTAAGATACTCAAGAAATTGCCTGAGGGCAAGATGCCATGTAGCATCAAAGCAGAACATACTTCTCAAGCCTAACTATAAGCCTGAGTAATACATACACTTGTCAGTTAAACAGTTTGAGGGAATGTTCCCAGGCAATTAATCACAATCAGCTATACAGTAAAAAGCTCCTGGTCACACTTCTAAGTCTGTACCAGAGAGCTCTCACCAAATACTTTGCAGTGACAATGTAGAAATCAGCACACATCAAGAACTGAGCCCATTAGGCAGCCTGCCTCCAGCCACCTTGTTTGAGAGGGAGAGTCTAGAAGTATAACAACAGGCTGCTGCAGGCCAATTGGCCTCAGTGCCAGAGAACAGTCCTAGGCACATTTCATTTTCTAATACAGAAGCAGTCAGGATGTCTATAGGAATTCACATCTCCTCCTTAGTGAATATACAGCTTCCTCATTAAGAACAGAACCTACCTCGTTTTTCTCACAAGAAGTATAAATTCCATTTTGAAATGCACAGTGTTTCCAAACCTTCCAGAGGGATTTCTCTCTCTGGCTCCAAAATTCTACACTCCTCAGCCTCTGCTCCATTATCAGTATGCATCAACTAGATCTTTCTTTCATCCCCTGGTATTCTTCCAGCACCTGCTTAAGATGGTTTCAATTCAGAATGTCAGGAATACAGATAAAATTTTATGGAAAAAAAAAATTAAATCCTCCAAAACCCAACAAGGACAAGCTTGTGAACACTCTTATGCACTCAAATGAACTCTGGTCTCAGACTAAAACTATCAGACCAAGTAAGAAAATCAGTTAGTCTCTAATAAGAAATTATTAGATTTAGAATTAGAATTATTAACATTAGAAAACATTAGAAAATAAAAAATTACTTCTTCCCATTGTTTAATAATAATATTATTTAGCATTACTGCAACTGTTTACCTATTGCAACCATTACATGTGAGCAAGCTAAGCATATCTGATGGTGCTCCTCTGTGCTTCATGAGACACAGAGGATAGGTAGAACCAGTGAAGACTCAGTGTTTAGCTCCAGAGAAATCCAGATTGAAATGCCTTGGCTACAGAGGTTTTGCCCACAGGGAGGTTTGGAGCATCTCTAAATATTCAACACACTGGCACCAGAGACACTAGAGTTAGCATCTTGACCCAAGGAACAGATCATTTAGAGATACCATGTGAGAAAAGTGGGTTACGGGAACCTGAACAAAATTTTTCCATTTACTGGCATTTACTCCACCAGACCTGCAGGAAGATGCCAATATCTGCTTTGCTTCAACATTTTAGCATGCACTCCTAAAGACAGGCACCTGCATCCTTTCTTTCAAAGCACTGAACAGACTTCTAAAACATGATCCTGAGAGATGCTGCATAGGTGTTTTGCCCATTTGCTGAAATCCAGGAACAATTCTGGGAGTCACCATCCCTTTCTTAAGCCAATGGCCTGATATCTCAGCTGTACACTCCAGCTCTTCCACTTGATTCTTATTTGGCTGGAGGAATGCTGCCTCTTTCAAAGCACAGTGGCTAAACTTTAGCCAGAGGGTATTCCTTCCCAGGACAATCGTCACCCTCTAGACTGAATGTTTCTTTGCATCTTCTCTTGCATGGACAAAATTTCTCAGAACATTAAAGTTTGTATTTCCCAATCTAGAATTAGGAAATCTAAGACTTCTAGAATTAATTGCAAAATGATACAATAACAACATGTATTTTCACAATAACCTTTCTTGTCTTTAAGTAAGCCACTTATGCAGAACTGCCTTGAAAATTGTATTGTTTTCTAAACTAAGGAACACATAAAATACACTGTGCAGATTCTCATTAAAGCCTTCCCTCAATTACACCCCCTCAGATTTTCAAATCATTTTAAACAAGACAAAAAGAAAATTATAAGGCAACATCACTTAAATAATTCAAATAAATTTCAGCTTTCCCCCCCCAGATCACATGCATTTCTACTTACAATGAAACAGGGAGGAGGGTGAGGAAGAGCAGACAGAAGAGGTTTAAAATATGTTGAATTTGCTTGAAAGAATTAAGTATGATAGAATCTAACTAATCCCTAATAACTCTGAAGAGAGCAAAGAAAACTTTGAAATGGATTTTTGGGATTTTTCTGGGGGAATTACCAATTTCAACAACAGCACCATTGAAATGCAATCATACAAAGGAAGGTATTTTAACATTACCAACCTCTGGTCCCTGTACTGACCTCAGATCCTGAGACAGCTTTGCTACCAATCTAGTATATTTACATTGCATCTCATCCTCCAGTTTGTTCATACAAACTGCAACACTGAATATGAGTATTTATAGTGCAGCTGCATTTATTATGCAATTGGATTCTCATGAGAAGAGCTGCAAGGTTTCATTGTAGCCCTCACCTGCAGGAAACGGAGGACCTGAAAACCACCACCCAGTTTTTCCTCAGGAGACTGGGTAGGAGTAGAATTATCACTCTCCTGAGAGAAGAATTATTACTGATTTGCATTGAGGGTGGCTTCTCTAGCAACATGCTTTTCCTATGTCAATTTTAACACAAACACCTCTAGCAACACATCTATCCCAAACTGAAGGGAGGAAGCTCTAGAATGCTCAGCACTACTAATCACATCTACTACATACAGCAGCAGGACAGCTCTGCCACTTACTGCTTTGTGCTCATGATTGCCATCCCTATCAACTACACTGTGTGATAAAAATGAAAAGAGGAAGTGAGCAGGGTAATCCAAAGGGTATAAACCAGGGTAACCCTAACCCAAGATATTTGGAGTTGGAAGAGAACGCAAAAATGCAAATCACTTGGATTTTCAGAAGGGATTCTTCCTCTTGGATCTGCATCTTCTCAAAGAATATCAGTGAAGACTGGGGAACCCCAAATCTGAGTCATTACTTATGTGAGAAGGACTGCAATGGGTGGCACCAACCATAGAGGAGAAAACAACATAGAATGTACAAATGAAAAGTTAGTTATCCTCAACTGCTTAAAAAGCTGTTTTCGTGGCACACACAAACAAAAAAGTGAGATACATTTTTCTTTGCTGTCTTCTGCATGTCAGACAAGTGTTACAGCCTAAACTGAGTTCTTTGGAAGCATCCTCCTGATGACAGCAAACATGAGCAAATTATTTATGCAGAAGAGATTGTGAAGGTTACTTTTGGTTAATTTTAAGTTCTATCTGGAATATTTTTAATTCTGCAATACTCATATAGATAGATGATATTAATTAGGAAGTCCATGCTCTAAAGGAAACAGTTCATTGGCAGCTAGGAACGTTATTAATTATACTATTAGATCTGGTAATTTCTGGAATTTGGGTCAATTTGCTGAAAATTCAAAACAGCATTCAAAATAATTAAAAAAGGGTAACCTCATTTTCATGTCACACCAGTTAATTTAAGAAAAAAATCACTGGAAAAAAAGGATGTTGTATCTCTATCAAAACAACAGAAAAAAAATTCCTGTCAGAGCCACTGGATTTTAACAGTGCTGGGTTGGATTCACCCAGGCACCAATGAGAACAAGATGGCTGAGCCTAGCACAAAGTTCTTAAAGAAAGCCCCAAAGCTGGCAATGCAAAGCTAATCCTAAATTGGACTACCTGTTCATTGTGGCCTGGAGTGAGGTTTTAGAGTGCAGAATGGCAAACTCTTTGCTGAGTCCAATTCACCACATTGGCAAAAATTTGTGGCTCCCTTACAGAGGGCAGCTGAGCTGAAATTTCAAAGGGAAGTGGCACACAAGTTGGTACAAGCTCAGACTCAAGTCCCATGCATTTACAACAGTGGTGGACAAAAATGCGTTAATGCTGGTACAGTGATGAGAACATGGAGTTGCAGTTGCTGGGCTGCATCCTCAGGTGATGCCAACAAAGCTGTGCTAACTATAAAAACATGCCTGCTTGCAGTACTTATGAAGAGAGAAACAAGCTTTTATTGCATCAACTGATAGTACTGAGAAAAGAAAAAAAATGCTTTCAGGTAAACGAGCCATCTCCAAGGCAGTGGTTCACAACAGCTCTGTGTCTGTCTCTGGTTGCATCTTTTTCAGCCCTGGTAAAAATACAGTACAGCTACCCGGGAATCAAAAAATCCTACATAAGGGCACTACGTTACTAGATTACAGAAGAGAGAAAACACTGCAATAGATATGCTGATTGTGTATGAATTATGTTCTTTTTCATCAAACAGGTTGATATCAATATTTGTGACTTCTAATGCCAATTAATTATTTAGTCATATTGTTATGAGCTTTACTTTTTTCCTGTTCCAATTAAGATTAAGCTTCTTACTTCATAGGATTTTAATAACACCATACCCACATTTTCTGCAAAGTTTCATGGCACAAATATAACAGAATCATTCCCCAAATATGGGGAATGGTTCTGTCTAAGGACTCACAGATAGTTACTGGAGAATTTCTGTGTTTATTCCTACCATTAATTGCTACATTTACATCAGACAGCATTACCCAGGTTCACTGACAACTATCAGCACCCTTAGGTCCCAAATTAAGGCAAAAGCAGCAGAAATTTGACAAATGGACAAGGAGAACTGGAGAGCAATTAATACAGACAGCAACAAAGCAAGGGGGGAAAAAACTAACCAAACAAAAAAAACACACCAAAAAAACCCAAATCTTACAAAAGCTACAAAAACACTAAATGGCATGTTCTAAAAAGTATTTTGTGGTGGTGAATGTAACATAAGCCTTGGCAGAATGATTTTGGAAAAAAGGTTCTGATTGTTTGTATGCTGTTTTATAAAGACCTTTTCTATTTAATTTTTTAAACATTTTATAGCTAAAGTAGCCTAACTCAGAGGTTAGTGAAACCCATGGTCACAAAATGACAGTCTAATGCTGCACCAAAGGCAGGCAGATGCTGTAAAAGCTTTATCTCACGGGTTCCTTTTTGCCCCTCTCACCTGAACAGGATCATTATTAGTGAGATCTCTCCACCACACTGCCATACAACATACTGATCCCATCAATGGCCAAGCAGAAAGGTCAAAATCTTAATTAGGTCATTAGAGCCCTCCTTTCATTATTCCCTAAGCATGGCTGCAATCTGCCAGCAGGACCTTGTCAAATTTTATTACTGGTCATGACATCTTGCCAAATGACCTGCACAAATCTCAGCCAGGTAGCTACATTCCTCACTATGGCTAAGTGGCATTGTCATGTGCCATTAAATGGTCCTCCTGTTTTACCTAGGACTAGCTGTTCTGATACATTTCAGAAAAGTAAGGCTTTTTGTGTACATATGGATCTTCTGTAAGACTGAAAGCCCACTGATATTTTTTTCAGTACCTACTGAGAGGTGAACAGCTGTGTGGAGAAAGGAAGCTACTTCAGAGCACTTCACATCGTGCTGCAAAGCAAGAGCCCCCACCACCACCACCACCACCAGAACAGTGGTGTTTGCACCATGAGAGGCCAAGAACAGCCATCAGGAGTGCCATTTTCTCCTTACAGAGCCTAAATAAAAAGAGCACACAAAAAAGGGGTTTGTTCGTGCTGCTCAAAGCAGCATTAACTCTCCCTCTGTGTTCACCGACCCCACCAGATGGGTCACAGTGCACAGCTGCTGCCATACAGCCCTTGCCCACAGAGCCAACAAGAAAGAGTCTTGCAAGAGACCAGAAAGGAGACCACAGGGTGAATCTCTGTCCTCCCTTCCCTCCCGCCTTCAGATGTCACATTTTAGATATCCCAGTCCAGCCAAGCCCACTCATTTTTGTGTCTCTTCTATTGCTCTCTCCTTTGAAAGGCTCCATCTTCCCTTCCACAGCCCTTTCTTTACCACGTTTGTATATAGAAGATCACTGCACTATTGTTCAGAAAGCACTAGGAGATGAATGGGGTTACATAACTAGCTAGTTACTGTTTTATCATTTTTTAGAATGATGGAAAAGTAAAATGGGAATGTAGGCTCCCCTGGAGGCCAGGCTAAGCAAACTAAATTTACGTTACCAGTGACCTAAAAGAAGATTCCCTTCAGCATCTCTAGATTGGAAGAATGGGAAGGTAATGCATTTCCTGTCCTTCACAAAACAAGCCAGTAGTCACTATGGCATGCAGGCATGTCTGGGGTGAGAAATCTTCTATGATGTAGCTCTTAGTCGAAAGAGAAAAAAAAAAGGCTTGGTTTGGTTTTGTTGGTTTTTCTTTTTATGTTTGCAATGATTTGCTATTCATTAAACTCTGATATCTTGTGGCTTTTGATATTCCACAGAGGTTTTATTCAGCATGTTTTTCATTCCAGGTCAACTAACATTAAATCAATAATGGTTTGGACAGATTTCCTTCTTGTAATGAGCCTAGAATTGGAATACATAGGCTACACTGTCTTCCCATTTCACTTTTATAGGAGCTTTCTCAAAGTGCTTTGGGTCTTTCTTTCGCTAATACTTTTTGTAGCAGAAATTTGCATCAGCACATTAGGAGGCTTCTGCACTGCTTGTATCCCAGGAACAGATGTTTTTGCAGTTCTCCATGCAGACAATCCTGGTACTCAGTTTGCAACTGATCATGTCAGTGGGACTGCTCTGATGAGTAGCAGCTGCAGGAATAGGCAGCCTTTCTTTTGTAGGAATCTGGTGTTCTGATTACACCGTCCTAAAGCACCACTTGTTTTCAGGCTCACAAACTATACCAGGTACCAAAATATTTGCACTCAAGTCTAATGGGAACTGATGGCTCTAAGGTTTCAGCACGGTACAACCACTGTATCTAAAATACCTGCTGAACAATGCTTTACTTAAGCATGTGCTTAAAGCTGAGCCCACACTAACTGCTTTGCTGAATTCTGATCTAGCCATGTTTCTGGTCGTATTACTCAGTGTCTGGCAGCAATCTCTCATTAGAAAGCAAATACTTTACTGCCTTATAAGCCAACAGAAATTATACATCCTCGTAAAGAAGGTGTCAAAGTTGAGTTTGCCTGCACTGTGCTTGGCAACTATTTAGAAAACAAAGCCAAACAAATATTTTCAATCATATTTTGGGATATATATATAATAAAATCATATAATTGGTTTGCTTTTCATTGGAAAGTTCTGTTGTTTTATTGTGGAAAAACACAGCATATTCAAACTGAAGGTCAAGGAGTGATTTGACAAGCTTGCATACAACCCTGTGCAGTAATCAGTGTTTTTTTGCTCTCGTAGAGGTTGATCTTGACTAGGACAAAACCTGATCTTAATTACAACAGGACATATATGTTGGGAATCCAGAGCAAACTGGCTCCAGTTGGAACTCAAAGGCTGCCTGCACCTTGCAAGACCAAGTCCCATGGTATCTCTGCAAACACCGTAGCAGCATTCAACAAGCAGCTGTGATAATCTAAGAGTTCACTGACACTGAAGAGTGAGGATTTGACTCCTTCCTGCTTCCCCACTTCCCTGCACCACTGACTTTCCACATCCCTTCCTTGCGCTGGCTCTGGCACTCATGTGCCTTCTAATTCACTAATTTGTCAGAAAAAGATCTGCTTGTTGCTGCATTGGATTTTCTGCCAGATTAGTGTGCTCAAGCAGCTCTTGGAAGAGAAGGCAGCACTTGCACATATATTTTCACAAGTACAGAACCAGTTCAGCGTAGCAACAAAAGGGTACACAGTGGGAGAAGAAAACTAAAAACTAAGAAGAAAGAAAAGTCCTTCCCTTTCCATCAGCAATGGGCTTTTAAGATCAGCTCAACCCAATCCCCATAGCTCTGATCTGCTTTCACCTACATCAGTTTTATACCAGTGTTACTTCACTAATTGCCCTCCATTACTCCACAGTAATTAGTGTAAGAATTATATACCTGCTATAACTCAGATCACTAATATCCAAAAGCCCTGGCCGTTAGTATTAAACAAAGTACTGTACATACACGTTGCCCCTCCTCTGAGCTGAATGTCTAATTCAACATGATGCACCACTGGAAAAGCAAACTAGAAAATATAGTCCTCAGGAAGGTGGGGGTACTAGGTAGAGGAAGACCCAAGCAAAATATGTTCCTGAATTATTCATTGCATTGTTTGATACTTATTCAGGTGAGTCACATGGATTTAATCACTTAAAGTAAAACAAATTATTTGTCTGAGCAAAAGCTTCACTGTAAATCCATCAACAATCTACAATTCAGCATGTGCAGCAGACAATCTTATCACTTTTTCGTTTCATTTCATACTCAGTCTCACCAAAGGACTAATCCTGAACTTCACCTGGATGCAAAAACTCCCATTAAAGCAAACAGCAGATCTGCCCGTGTCTGGAGAGCAGCTGGATTGGGCACTTTGTCTGCCCGTCTTGTTGCAGACAGTTTCTCGGCATATTATAGCACCATTCCTCATCTAAATAAATGAGCAAACCAACCAAGAAATCAACATCTAAAATGAATGTGATAAATCCTATTCTCTGTTATCAGATACAGCCTCTTTCCCTCCTACCTCTGGGTTTTAAGCAGAGCTCTACATGCAAACATGAAAAAAATACTACTTGCTTGTCACTTCCCAGGCCGGTTTTACTGAACAGGAAAGAAAAACACCATGCACTGGGCCATTATCATTAAACAGTATGGTAAGGGATGGGAAAGCATAACTGGTATCTGAAATAACAGAATGCTATTTTGCAAAGCTGATTTAAATTTATCAGAGTACATATATCAAAGGTATTTGCATAAATGATAACCCTGATTTAGTATTTATTTAGTTGCATTAGAAAATGTTAGAAACAAACCTTAAGCGTTGACAGTCAAAACTTCTCTTTCTGCTAGTCTTGTGCCACTGCATATGGTGAAGGCATGAAACATCCTTCAGTAATAAAACAGAAGTATGAGGGGCAGAGATGTCCTTTGCAAGAAAACTGATAACAGCTCTTTAAGTAAAGAAGTAACTTGGTGTCAGTCTTCACTAGTAAGCTGTACAGCGCTGTGTTATCAGGATGAAGATAACGTCATTCATTCGTCTGTCAACAACATCTTAACTGTAAAATCCACAGCACTGAAAAGGTTGGGGTTTTTTTTAAATAAAAGAAAACAAGGATGTGTTTTGATGAAATGCGAAGCTTTCCATCCGAGTCCAAAATACAAGCCAGGCAATGGTTATTTAAGCAGCACTGCATGACATGTTAGACTCTTCAAGTGCCGTCTGTTTCCAGTCTATGATAATTAAAAACAGTGAACTGTGTACACAAACAGTATGGATACATAAAGTGACTGATACACACACCAAAGGAAACTGGAGTGTACAATGAAAATAGTTTTTGTAGATACTGCACTCATATTCTACTTTTTTTGTTGCATCTATCCACTCCCTCATGTTTTCTATCTGTTGTGCACTTGGATCAAAACCAGTAACACCAGACAATTTGGGTTTTTTCAGTCTCAAACATATAACAAATGTATAGAACTGTACTAAAAAAAAAAAAAAAAAAAGCTGCACATACAATTTTTTGAATGGGGACAGTACGCACAGGACTGAATTATTTAGAAATTCTGAAACAGTAAGGTAATTAATGAAACTATTTATAAAGAAGTATATCCACAATATTTAATAATTTAAGGCTCACAAGAAACTAACATAACAATGACAATAAAAGTTTTCTGCTGTAGGATTAAAAGCACCAAATTCACTTCACACATTAGATAACCAGATCTGTACTGATCACAAGTGGAAAACTCTGAAAGTGCTGATTTGCTAATGTTGCTAGTGCTTTAATGATGTTGCATTTCATGGGAACAGAAAATCCCCTTTCAACCATAAATAGAGTTATACAGGTACAAAATATATTGGAACCATTTCAGATTGAAACTACAGTACAAAAAACCTCAACCTCCCCTTCCCCCCCCCCCCANGGCGGCGGTGGTGGCAGCCAGCCGGGCCACCATGCACCACCAGCGGGTGCTGATCAACATTTCGGGGCTGCGCTTTGAGACCCAGCTGGGGACCCTCAGCCAGTTCCCCGACACGCTGCTGGGGGATCCGGATAAACGTATGCGCTACTTCGACCCGCTCCGCAACGAGTACTTCTTTGACCGGAACCGGCCCAGCTTCGACGCCATCCTCTATTTCTACCAGTCCGGGGGAAAGCTCCGCCGGCCCGTCAATGTCTCCATCGATGTCTTCGCCGATGAGATCCGCTTCTACCAGCTGGGCGAGGAGGCCATGGAGCGTTTCCGGGAGGACGAGGGCTTCATCAAAGAGGAGGAGAAGCCCCTGCCCCTCAATGAGTTCCAGCGCCAGGTCTGGCTCATCTTCGAGTATCCTGAAAGCTCCGGCTCAGCCCGGGCAATTGCCATCGTCTCTGTCCTGGTCATCCTGATCTCCATCATCACGTTCTGCCTGGAGACTCTGCCAGAATTCAGGGACGAGAGGGAAATTCCTATGCCTCTGCCCCCACAAAGTGGAGGTTTGAATGGCACGACTGGGGATGCCCTACCCATGCAGCCGCCCAGTAGCCTTTCTGACCCCTTCTTCATCGTTGAGACCACCTGTGTGATCTGGTTCACCTTTGAACTCCTCGTCCGCTTCTTTGCCTGCCCCAGCAAGCCCGAGTTTTCCCGCAACATCATGAACATCATTGACATCGTGGCCATCATCCCCTACTTCATCACCCTGGGCACCGAGCTGGCCCATGAGCAGCAGCAGCCTGGGACTGGCAGCAGCAATGGGGGTGGGGGCCAGCAGCAAGCCATGTCCCTGGCCATCCTCAGAGTCATTCGCTTGGTCAGGGTCTTCAGGATCTTCAAGCTCTCCAGGCACTCCAAGGGTTTACAGATCTTGGGACAGACTTTGAAAGCCAGCATGAGGGAGCTTGGTCTCCTCATCTTCTTCCTTTTTATCGGGGTGATCCTCTTCTCCAGTGCTGTCTACTTTGCTGAAGCTGATGACCCCGAGTCACATTTCTCCAGCATCCCTGATGCTTTCTGGTGGGCAGTGGTCACCATGACTACTGTGGGCTATGGGGACATGCGACCTGTCACAGTGGGGGGCAAGATTGTGGGTTCCTTGTGTGCCATCGCAGGTGTGCTCACCATCGCCCTGCCTGTCCCTGTCATTGTATCCAACTTCAACTACTTCTACCACCGAGAGACTGATCATGAAGAGCACACTGTCCTCAAAGATGAACACAGTAGTGCTCAGGGCAGCACAGCAGGTGAAGATACAAAGAGAAGATCCAGTAGAAACTCTCTGAACAAATCTGTTGTGCACTTGGAAAACAGTGAGGGGTGCAACAATGACACCAGCTCCTTAGAGAAAACCAATATCAAAGCTAAAAGTAATGTAGATCTCAGAAAATCTCTGTATGCTTTCTGTCTGGACACCAATAGAGAAACAGACCTGTAAGGATAGAACAGAGCAAGAGTTCAGAGGTGCAGAAGGATTTGCTGCTGTCAGAAACTCCCTCCTATAATTATTCTTTTGGTACCAGTTAGTTGTTTTTGGTTTTGTTTTGGGGTTTTGTGTTTTGTTTTTTTTTTTTAAACAGGCTGTTTTTTATAAATTGATCACTGTCCTGAGCAGTCCTCCAGGAATACATGTTTTTATGTTCTTTTTCCATGACACAAAGGGTCACCTATTTTTAAAATAGACTAAGAATAAGCTACGCTCCATGATGCAGGAGCTGGTAAATTATAATCTAATTTGTAGAAACTTGTTTTAGCAAATGGCTGTTGTTTTTAAATGGGTTATTTGTAACCAATTCAATTGCTCCAAGTTTAGTATTAAAGGGCTGAAAAAGATGCAACCAGAGACAGACCAAGTCCCGTGGTATCTCTGCAAACACCGTAGCACCATTCAACAAGCAGCTGTGATAATCTAAGAGTTCACTGACACTGAAGAGTGAGGATTTGACTCCTTCCTGCTTCCCCACTTCCCTGCACCACTGACTTTCCACATCCCTTCCTCGCGCTGGCTCTGGCACTCATGTGCTTTCTAATGTACTGATTTGTCAGAAAAAGATCTGCTTGTTGCTGCATTGGATTTTCTGCCAGATTAGTGTGCTCAAGCACCTCTTGGAAGAGAAGGCAGCACTTGCACATATATTTTCACAAGTACAGAACCAGTTCAGCGTAGCAACAAAAGGGTACACAGTGGGAGAAGAAAACTAAAAACTAAGAAGAAAGACAAGTCCTTCCCTTTCCATCAGCAATGGNCCCCCCCCCCCCAAGTCCATTCATTCTCCTCATACACAGCTCCCAAATCTTTCAGCTCTTTAATACTAAACTTGGAGCAATTGAATTGGTTACAAATAACCCATTTAAAAACAACAGCCATTTGCTAAAACAAGTTTCTACAAATTAGATTATAATTTACCAGCTCCTGCATCATGGAGCGTAGCTTATTCTTAGTCTATTTTAAAAATAGGTGACCCTTTGTGTCATGGAAAAAGAACATAAAAACATGTATTCCTGGAGGACTGCTCAGGACAGTGATCAATTTATAAAAAACAGCCTGTTTAAAAAAAAAAAAATCAAAACACAAAACCCCAAAACAAAACCAAAAACAACTAACTGGTACCAAAAGAATAATTATAGGAGGGAGTTTCTGACAGCAGCAAATCCTTCTGCACCTCTGAACTCTTGCTCTGTTCTATCCTTACAGGTCTGTTTCTCTATTGGTGTCCAGACAGAAAGCATACAGAGATTTTCTGAGATCTACATTACTTTTAGCTTTGATATTGGTTTTCTCTAAGGAGCTGGTGTCATTGTTGCACCCCTCACTGTTTTCCAAGTGCACAACAGATTTGTTCAGAGAGTTTCTACTGGATCTTCTCTTTGTATCTTCACCTGCTGTGCTGCCCTGAGCACTACTGTGTTCATCTTTGAGGACAGTGTGCTCTTCATGATCAGTCTCTCGGTGGTAGAAGTAGTTGAAGTTGGATACAATGACAGGGACAGGCAGGGCGATGGTGAGCACACCTGCGATGGCACACAAGGAACCCACAATCTTGCCCCCCACTGTGACAGGTCGCATGTCCCCATAGCCCACAGTAGTCATGGTGACCACTGCCCACCAGAAAGCATCAGGGATGCTGGAGAAATGTGACTCGGGGTCATCAGCTTCAGCAAAGTAGACAGCACTGGAGAAGAGGATCACCCCGATAAAAAGGAAGAAGATGAGGAGACCAAGCTCCCTCATGCTGGCTTTCAAAGTCTGTCCCAAGATCTGTAAACCCTTGGAGTGCCTGGAGAGCTTGAAGATCCTGAAGACCCTGACCAAGCGAATGACTCTGAGGATGGCCAGGGACATGGCTTGCTGCTGGCCCCCACCCCCATTGCTGCTGCCAGTCCCAGGCTGCTGCTGCTCATGGGCCAGCTCGGTGCCCAGGGTGATGAAGTAGGGGATGATGGCCACGATGTCAATGATGTTCATGATGTTGCGGGAAAACTCGGGCTTGCTGGGGCAGGCAAAGAAGCGGACGAGGAGTTCAAAGGTGAACCAGATCACACAGGTGGTCTCAACGATGAAGAAGGGGTCAGAAAGGCTACTGGGCGGCTGCATGGGTAGGGCATCCCCAGTCGTGCCATTCAAACCTCCACTTTGTGGGGGCAGAGGCATAGGAATTTCCCTCTCGTCCCTGAATTCTGGCAGAGTCTCCAGGCAGAACGTGATGATGGAGATCAGGATGACCAGGACAGAGACGATGGCAATTGCCCGGGCTGAGCCGGAGCTTTCAGGATACTCGAAGATGAGCCAGACCTGGCGCTGGAACTCATTGAGGGGCAGGGGCTTCTCCTCCTCTTTGATGAAGCCCTCGTCCTCCCGGAAACGCTCCATGGCCTCCTCGCCCAGCTGGTAGAAGCGGATCTCATCGGCGAAGACATCGATGGAGACATTGACGGGCCGGCGGAGCTTTCCCCCGGACTGGTAGAAATAGAGGATGGCGTCGAAGCTGGGCCGGTTCCGGTCAAAGAAGTACTCGTTGCGGAGCGGGTCGAAGTAGCGCATACGTTTATCCGGATCCCCCAGCAGCGTGTCGGGGAACTGGCTGAGGGTCCCCAGCTGGGTCTCAAAGCGCAGCCCCGAAATGTTGATCAGCACCCGCTGGTGGTGCATGGTGGCCCGGCTGGCTGCCACCACCGCCGCCTCCTCATCCTCCTCCTCCTCTTCCTCCTCGCCGGCCGCCGCCATGGCCATGCCCCGGCGGTGTCCCCCTTCCTCCGGGGCTCCCAGCTCCACCGCCGCCCCGGGGAGCGGGGGTCGCGCCGGCGGTTGGGGCGGCAGCG
>JAAWXA010000019.1:4768067-4830589 GCA_038090715.1 Florisuga fusca | reverse complement strand
CCACGACGGACGTCCCGCCGCCCTCCCCCGTTGCAGCGGGTTACGGTGCGGCCCCCACGCGTGGATTACTCGCTAAAGGGATTGAGCTGGGGGGAGCTCGGGCTGTAAACCCCCACTCACCTAACAAGGACAATCATCATCGAGAGCCCCGGGGATTCCCGTTGTCCCCCCTCCCCAACTCCCCAGTGTCATGAGAACAAAGGAAGGCACTGTTGGGTTTTTTTTTCCTCTGCTTTGTTTTATCCCGCCTTCACCCTCCCCCCCATTTTCCCACCAGTTTATCATGAAATTGGTGCAGCTACAAAAGGTGTTTCTAAAGGCAGCAAACGACATTTCTGCCAGACTGCCTTCATGTTAGCATCTGCAAAAGAGCAGATGGATTTCCCTATGATGGATTCTTAAACCCACGTCCAAGGCTGATACATTTCAGTAGGTGCATATTTCATTTGAGAAAAGGAATTGAATCAATTTTACACAATGCAGTTTTACTCCAATTACAGTTCAGTTATACAACCAATGCTAAGATCTTATTTTCTATATTCAAACTATAAACTCTTCTATTCAAGCTCTGCAGAGTTATATACTTAATATATGTACAGATACTGTAGTATTAAAACTTACACATATCTGTACTACTCCACTCTTCTGAAGTGTCAGGGTTTCTAACAAAATCAAGTAGAGAAAACACTAAATTGAGTGAAAAAAAAACAACATTTTGCCTTCCAGCTGGCATCACTGCTGTGACATTTTCACTGAATCTTTGTGGTAGTACTCATAGCTCCATCAAATAGTTTACCTAGATTCACTGCAATTAGTGTGTTTTCACCTAATTTAAAACTTTATCTCAATGAAATGTACCCAGAGATTAAAAAGGGAAAAATATGTCAAAATAGAAAATCAGGATTACAATAAATATTTACTGTAAGTGATGATTTGCTCATGACATTGTCATGTTCTATAATTTACCTCTGAGATCTGAGAGCACAGAATCACTGACCTGCTTTTCCACTGTGCCAGTGAAGGACCACCTTACACAAGTAATTCATAGAAGCAAAGTTACATTTACATTTTCTAGAGCAGACATTTGATTTACAGTTACTTAATGGAATAATGCATCAAACCTGCAAAATGCAGCATACTACCCTTTAGGATTAGCAGGCTCTACAATTAATACAGACACACCTGTGCATTCCAACCAGGAATGTCTGATCTCTTGCCAGTGCATATCAGGGATTATAAACAGAGGAAGGGCTTGCACACTGGAAAATTACTGTTTTTCCAGCTGTCAGCTCCTCTAATGCAAGATATTCTGCCTCCAAACTCTGCCTCAGGAAAAATAATTTATTTCAGTGTCCCTAGATAAGTTTGGTTAGATCCCCTGGCGGCAATGCCAGTCCATATTAATAACTTGCCCCCCAGGAACTGTGGCCAGTCACAGGCATCCACAGACACTCAACTGTGCTTTCATCTGCTTATGAATATAACCAGTGACACAACACAAAGCAGATGACTTGCTGCCACCTGTGCCTGCTCCCTTACCTCTGTTTTGTTTTTTTTTTTCATTCAGCCTGGTGTTGCTGCTTGTGTTTGAACATATAACCCCTCCTCGCCATCTGCAAAACCCTCTTCTAGAGGCCTCCTACCACAAGGGTTACATTTTGCTTTTGCTTGCAACCACCCCCCTGCATTTGAGTGACCTATCACTGCATTAGGCACGTCCCCACAGACTCCGGGAATAAACCCTGGCCCTCTAGAGGGACATGGACACGCTAACCATCCCAGATATCTTTTCCTCTTTCAAGCACCCCTCATGAAAACAAAACAAAACCCCAAACACAAAACAAACAAAAAAACCCCCACATCACTCTCAGCCCTTTTCCCACACTTCCCTTCTCAATACTAGGGGCACTTTCAAAAATTCCCCTGTGCTGTAAGCTTGCTTAGGACTATGGCAGTCATCCTCCTGGGTACACAGCCCAGGGAAGGCTGAGGATGGGCACTGCACAGAGAGGAAAAAAATGCACAGAGGGGTAGTGAACTAACTGCCTCTCAACCGGTTGTATCCATTCTCCTGTTCCTTCATCAACAAGGAGCAGCACATCTCTGATGCCTCAGAGAGATTATGCTGAATCTAAATTCCTCCTTGATTAAAACCCAAGTTTCTAGTCTTTCTAAATGTTGTGTTGCAGTGTTCACATCCTGAATTTGCGGCCAGTTGGGATTATGCTAAAATGTAAAGAAAAAAATTTGCCCACATTCATCTTGCTGAAAGCCTCACTGAAAACTGCATGAAGAAAATGCACATTGTTAATTAATACAGCAGGAAAATACAGCTGCTCTGAGTAGTATTTCAGTAGAATACAACTATTTTCTTTGCAGCTTTAACAATTCTGAGAATCTGTTATGGTTTCTACACATGCAGGTACAAAGGAAGGTGGGAGGAAGGGGAAGGAGACGACATTAAGGGGGAAGAAACATCTACTTCAAGCAGGGAACTTCAAAGGACAATTCTTATTTAGCAACCCTAATTTTTGGAGTGTTGAAAAGACAGAATGCTCTCTTGAAGAGTCCTACCAGCAGAAAGCCAAGGTACTGGGAAGGATGACATGCAGAGAAGTGGGAAGTAATATTATTATGTGCTAATAATGTTTTAGCCAGGCACTCCCTGACAAAGAATTTATTTGTCCCCATACTTGTGACTTAGCAAAAAGTATTTTCTGCCTTGAGCATATGCACACCTATGATCTGTGCCATACACTCCAGCACATCTACTTCCACTGCTACTCAGTTCTTCTAACACAGTTATAATGCCTGTTGTCATCCCCTCTCACTAGGATGTTGCTTTTTTTCTCCCATCTGTTCCACACAGCACCACTAGTGGCTTATCCTGCAGCTTCATTTGCAGCTTTTCTCCCCAGGCTAAAGAGGGCTGCCCTGGTTAGGCAGCATCCAGGGGCTGCCCAAATGGGATTCTTTTAAGATTCCTTACATTACCAGATAGCACCTATGAGAGGCTCACACAAGTTTCACTCGAGTTTTGCAGAAGAAGCAGCACTGTCCAAGCTACAGAGTCTCTTATCTTTCACCTAAAAACGGCTCTAAATCCCCAGTACTACCTCACCAGCCCCTCCATGGGAAGAAGAGAAACACCATATCCTCTTGCCCTGTACAGTATCATGCCAGGGGAATGAATACAACAAATCCATGCTCAGACCTGTGTTATCATGTGCAGCATATATGAGACTTCTGTAAATGCTCCCAATCTTCTACTGCACTTTCAGATTTTCACTGGCTTCCCCTTGCTCTTGGGTACTGAGACAGATACAACTGGCTGATCCAGGCTGCCAGGAGCTGAAAAGCAGTATCCAAACATGCCCTTATGCAGCAGGAATGGCAGTGGTACGACTGCTTGGGGCTGTCATTTGAGACATTCCCACACAGTGATTTAAGTGACACATCACATGTGGGACCTTACAGGTTGAGAAATGAGCAATGGGAGTAGTCTGCAGAGGCTGCATTAACCTACCTATAGATACACACACAGCACACGTGCTCCAGAATACCTGACCAAGGGCACCTTGGGAATCTCCAGCCTTTTTACAAATTGTCCCACTTGGGACATCTCTTATCACTGACAGTGACTGCAGAACTACAGCCTCACCAAAATAAATCAATGATGCTGAGATGTGGAGAGACATATGCCAGCATCTAGAGGCATGATCTGCCCACAACCCTCCCACTCAGTGGTGGTGGGACTAGACATGTCTGTTTTGACATATTTTGTGTGGACAGGGAACCCACAAATGTGTCTTACAGGACAACATTACTTTTTTATTTCTCCGTGTGTTGACTAAGTAACATTCCCAGCATGGCAGATGGTGAGAAGGTCAATCTAAAGCTGAGAAGAAACTGAAGGGGTTAAAGGCAAATCCATGCCTCCTCCACTTGTTTAATTCCTCAGCAGCCTGATCCTATGTTGAGATGATTCAGGCCAGAGAGCGAGACTGCCACAGTCCCCAAGGGAGACCCCAGAGAAAAGACTCTTATTTCCTGCTCAGGAGGATTAAGTGCAAGGCCATTGACAAATCACAGTAAACATCTGGATGTGAGCACTCCAGTTATCAAGGCCTAATCCATAAAGTTATTCATTAATGAATTCAGCACATTCACACTGTTTTATATATAGGGTCAGCTGATCTTTTGTAGTGTTAGAGGGAAGCAATCTACCTTATCCTGGTTTTGTTTAATTTAGACTAAATCTTCTGCCTTTAAAAAACCAAAAACACATTGCCATATTTTCAGACAGTAGACACGTATATTTTAAAAAAACACTACTTAAAACCCAGTCACGCTCCTGCATTTTACATCACTTTGTAATTTTAAGTCCAAGTTCCTCTGGAAACTTTCCATCACACACTGATGGAAAAAAACATTAAATAGTAATTAATTTCCTTTTCTGTATTTTATTTTGATTAAAATGAGAGTCCCTCTAATTTATCTCAGCGAGAAAGTAAGCATTGAGTAAATGATCTGATTAATTCAAAAGTAATTTTATCAGAACATCCATAATTTACATTGACTTCAACAGTAGGAAAGATGCTGAGCACTGCCAGATATCAAGCTTATTCATTTGAACAGTCTACTTGTGTTATGCTTTACATATTGTGAATGTAAACTACTCAGAGAACATATAATGACCCACATGTTATAAGGGGGACTTAGGCACAACTGTGCCCTTAAAAATCATCTGCGAAGCTTGAATAGCACTCCAATCTGCTCACAGAGAAAACCAGGCTATGTAGCTGAGTGCACTGTTTTTCACACAGCTGTGCCATCTTGCTTCCAGTGAAATCTGCAGGCTTTGTCAGTGGTATTGGTGGATTCAGCATTTGGCCCAGAGGTTTTTATAAATCCAGCTGCGACAGGATATTTTCAATTCACCCTCAAAGCTCTTTGGATTCTGCCAGACAGCATGAATCATCCAAACTTGCAATTTATAATTTCCAGCCCTTTGACTTACAGTGTTTTACTGCGATGTAACCTTTAACTCTAGGGACTTCATCTTAAAGCAGAAATCTCCTTCTGTGCCCCTTTTTCTCTTCTAGATCCCAGAAGCACTTATCTCTAATCTCAGGTTTTTGCTCTTGTCTCAACAGGGTTCCTCAGGTAGCCTGTAGTGATTGTGATACCCAATTTAAAACAGAAGAACGAAGACAAGACAAGAAGAATGAAGCAAGAGAGCAATCTGAAGAAGCAAATGTTCAAGACCTACCTGCAGAGCCACTCAGATACACCCGTGCAGTATTACGCTCACTGCTAGTGCAAATTCTCTTACAAGTGAATTTTGTTTTCTTCAATGTTTTTGTAATGGCTGTACTCCATCCCAGTATCTGTTTTGGTACGCAAAGCATGGTGTTTCTGGGCAAACTTGATCCTTCCTTATCACCCACCTGGAAATACTTCATTTTCATCCTACAGCCATTGGAGTCACACTGACAACAAGCTCCCACAACTACAAAAGTGCATGATCAGGCCACTCACTCAGGCTGTGAGGGAGAGAGACAGGAATGGATACATCAAAGGTTGCATGTCTAGGATAAATAGTTTCAGTGACATGTGATTTAGGTTATCAGTCACCTACTGCAAGATGACAGGTGGCAAATTCACATTTTTCTATTTTGTTACCAGTTATGTGGCCTGTGACAGTCAAGAATACACTGCAGTGAGCTCTATCATACACAGACACAAATTAAGTTGCATAGGCTGCTTAAAAAAAGTGCAATTATGCTTTCAGAAATTTATGTATTTTAAAAAGGAGTAGGTTTGCAAAACTGTTGCATAACCTCATCCAAATTGCCTTCTAATTTTTAAGCTGAGAATGCATCAAGCAAAATAAAAATATGTGATGTTCACTGTGGTATAAAATTATTAGGGAAGCCCTTGAAGTTATTAACTACAATCTGAAAAGGCTTATGTTGAGACCTACTCCTGATCCCCTCCCATATGGGGAAAAGAGGTAAATTCATTAGATTTCTTTGTAAGCACAGATAATCTATCCAGCTGCAGGAAGGTATGCTCTACCATGAAAGTCGGGGACCAAATGTACTGATGGTTTAAGCAGGATAGGGCCATAAGTGATGCATTAAATGGATAGGAGTAATGAAACAGCTTTACTTGCATTAAATCTTCAGTGCAGGAAAGGCCTCTGGGGAAACCCTCAACATGAATGTGCTGTGTTATATACACAGCAGATTATTTTTTTCCTGCCTTACCAAACAAAGGGAAGAAGAGAGGACTACCCAGAGGTTTATTTTTTAAAGCTTTAACAAACGCAGCACTGTGGTATGGAAAAGCAGGACAATTTCTTTAGTAAGTAGTGTGAAGAAATATTCGGCTTAAAGAAAAAAAACAGCGCAGAGATTTAAAATAAACCCTCCTTTGCTTTTCATACTCACCAGTGAAAATCAGTAGAAAGACTATTCGGATCAATGGATGACATTTCTGACGTCTCACTGTGGTAATGTAACCAAATTCTTTGTGTATATATGTGAAAGGGAGGAAGGCAAGGAATGGAAGAATACATGTGCATGCAGTAGCTAGAGGAAAGGTTTGGCATATGAAGACAGGCCAGTGGTGAACAAGTTGCATTTATTTTGCATAGCCACTAAACTCCAGATTGGTTTACAGCATACAGTTTTTTTCATGTACATTCATTTGCTAGGTTCAGGCTAGCTTCTAATCCTCTGGACATTCCCAGAGGAGTTAAAAGTTCTTTACATCTGACGTGAATTTGGTTTGGCAATGGCAATGCACTCTGTTATAAATTCTAGTCCTTTCCTTCAAGAGCGTTGTGTTTCAGCTGTGAAAAAAAGAAATCACTACTCCGTAGCACCTCTTTTAATCAACAAAGCCAAATGCAATAAATAAATACCATTTTGTAGCTTAAAAGCTGAATTAGTTTTTTCAAAGCATTACTGCATCAAAACTTTTAGCATTACTTAGCTGTCTGCAGATAAATGTGCCAAATTCTAGTTGTAATCAATTAGGACAAAAAGGAGAAAAACAAGAGAAAATAAGTGATCTGCTGAATTGACTTTATATGTTCTGTATTAATATTTGCACAATTAGCTAGTGGAGGTGGTTGCTTATGGTGGTGTTAAACTTTTTATCTTTGATGAGAAGTGAAACTTTAAATTATTAATAATAATAACAAGTATGAGAAAGAAGTTACAAATAGGGAACCTCACTGTTATTTCTATTAAAAATATGGCATTGATAAGGAATGATATCAAGTAATCTTCATGTGTTAGAAGTTCTTTACTGTTAAAAGAGCAATCAAAGGCAAATGAGCAGTCTAGAAAATGGCACATGTTGATTCATACTGCATTAGTTTCTTTGGATAAAAGTGCTAATAATGCCTTCTTCCTGGTGGACAACGTAATGTCCAATTTCCTTAATGCTTATGCCAATATAAAGTTAAACCATCAGGGCCATATAGCTGTATATCACCTCAGCCCTAGTGGGAGATTACTTAATAGAAAAGGCTGGGATGCAATGTGCATCCTGCAGTCCCAGTGAGTTCCTGGCTGCTGCTGTCACCTGGACACTGCTTTCAAGACTGGAGGCACTTGACCTTGCCTGACTTGCAACAGTAAGCTGAGATAGCTGGATGAATGCAAAGAAACCAACCCTTTGTAGCCTAAGAAATGAGCCAAGGAGTCATGGTTGAATGCTAGACCTTGCAAATTAAGCTAACAGATGGAGGGGAAGAAGGAGATCTTCTTGTGCTAGCTTCACAAAGGCTGCTGTGCTGATGACTACGTAGGTTGGCTTTGCATCAGCTTAATAAAGTGTGCTCCTCAACACCTTAATCCCTGAGTTTATGACATTCCTTTTTATTTCCTACCTTGAGCTACTTGAAGGCAACCGAGAGTCTGCACACAGGAGCCTCACACACATTCCCCAAATGTATTTTCTTCATATAGTCAGGTCAGAAGGAGCAGAAAATGTTCAAGTTCATCAGACAGTGCTCACTGTCCTCTTTGGTTTTCTTTAAGTTAGCTTCTTCTGCTTTCCCCTAATGTAGGTCTGATAGTAGAAGTGTAGGAAGAGGGCAATGAGGCTGAGAATGTATAGGAAAACTGCGGTGTTGAAGCCATCAGGAAAGGGGCATTCTGTGAAGAGGTTGTAGGAAGAATGAGCAGCAATGGCTACAAACTGGCACTGCAAGAGGGGGGAAAAAAAGAAGCAGCTAGATTAGGAATCCTACATGAGATATACCCCCAACTGACCATTCAGTCCATCATAAAGAATATCGCACTACTAGTGCCCTCTACCACTTGCTTGCCTCTCCTGACATCCCTGGAAAACTCATCTTTCGAGGCCAGCAGTGTTTTCCCAACATGAAAGGCTGCCATATGTCCACCAAATGTTGAGGTTTGCCCACTGCTGCAAGGAACAGGTTGGGATTTCAGCCTCTCCCACCCAGGAGCAGAGCGCAGCCCTTGTGCTACTTCTCCGCCACAGACCAGTAACTGAGATCTGGGAATATGGAAACCAAAGGTGGAAGATTTCCTCTCTTCCCCAGTGGTAATCAGATTATTCTACCCATAATGATTTTGATTTGTATTTTATCTTACAAAGAGGAACTGCAGATGCTATTTTTATTACTTTAAACACTAATCCTTTTTTTTTAATATCTGTTTTCCTGAGTCACCTGTCTCAATACTCTGAAGCAATGAGTTTTACTTACTGAAAGTATGATAAATAAAACCTGATTTCCTGTGCTATATTTTGCATTATAAGTATCTTTTCATTTAATCCAATTCTTTCTTGCTCTGCTTTTGCCATCCAGGATAAGTAAAGAGTTCCTGTACAGCCTTCACCTATTTTACATCTACCCGAGCTCACTCTTCTGTTCTCCAGTAACTGTGTACTTTTTGTTTGCATAACCTGTCTTTGTGTGGAATTAACTCTCCCACCTGCTTAACTGTAATCATTGTCTGAAACACTGCATTTATGCTGAATCTTTGAAAAACCACAGGGCTGTCAGGATTCGTCACATCCGCTGGGATGAGGGGAAGAAAATTCAAAGGAATTGTCTGCAAAGAAACTTGCCTGTTTGTATGCAGTTAGGCACACTCTTCCCTTTTCAAGAAACAAAATAAAGGCTGCATAAACACCTGCCCTACTGAGAATCCTGTTTTCCAGAGTTACCACCCACATGGCTCAAAATCAACTGTGCTCTCAGACCTCTAAAGGGGAAAAGGCTGCCATATACAACAGAAAAGGGAGAAGTCTAGTTTTTAATATTTCTCTCTTCTTCCCCTTACAAAGGTGTGGGGGGGTTTATTAGTTGATAATCACTAGAGGCCTTTTACTAGTTTTGTGGGAGTACTATTCAGAGCAGTTCACCAATTAGTTTTCCTCTTATAGTGGTTCATGAGGACACCTAAGGACACAGTGATTTCTATAGGCAGCAAAGAGCAAGACATGAGCCAGGGAGGGGACAGAGACCATCACACCCGAGATGCAGAAGTGTAGAAATAAAAAATGGAATTACCAGCTGCATGATGGTTAAGTAGCGCTTCCACCACAGGTAACGGTGCATTTGTGGTCCCAGGCTGGCCAGGGCATAATAACCATACATGAAGATGTGTACAAACGAATTTAGCATCCCAATAAAGAAGGCTGAGGAGTAAAGAAGTCAGGATGAACAAGAAACACAAGCCATTAAAAACTAACTCTGAGATGAGCTCACAGCTACTGTGCTGCTGCTTTCAAAATACATCATACCTACTCTATGCCTGGACCTTCAATCCAGACTCTACCTAAGAAGCAAATCATGTTTTGCATTCTCCTTTCAGCATATATCCATTCCATATCTACTTTTTAGATACTGAGAAAGATCTTCAAAGACAGAGGAGAGAATTCTTGATCTTCTGTGAGAAGCATTTCATAATGTTCTAGTGTAAAGGCTGTGTAGCCAACATGGCTTTCCAAATAAAGCATCTCCCAGCATCTTGTGTGGGGCCTACCTAGAGTGGCTGGGGATACAGCTCTTTTGGTTCACAAAAAGAAGTCATCTGGATAAAGACCAGCATGGGAGTGAGGACCAGGCTGGACACAGAGCAGGAAATAGCCAGAACCTGGGTTGCTCTACCAGGCCCAGCCTGAATGGGGACTGAGAAAGTTCTGATCTGGGTGGAGATATACACAGACTCTGAATAGGGTATTATTGTTTCTGTTTGGACAAGGAATGACTGGCACATTCTCATCCTGGGTGAAGCACTAAATATAGTAGTCTAAATAGCCCAAAGAGCTGAGCAGATGGTACTATCTAAAAAATACAAGTTTTTCACACCTTTGGTAATAGGTGAGCTTCCTACCTGGCAGTCAGCCCATCTGCAGTGTTTATGCTATCTTCACAGCACAAGAAAAACTGAAACACTAGGTGTCTATGGAAGCATACCTTGTCCTCCAGGCACATATTTGACTCCTGACCACCAGTTGAACAGCATAGTGCCATGATGGTACACATGCAGAAAAGTCACCTGTTCTTGTTTCTTGCGCAGAATAAAGAAAACCTGAAAGAAGCCAGACAAAGGGAAGTCTTAAGTTGATGTGTTTAGACAAAAGATTTTACACTGGAAGTGGTAAGAACAGTTAATTATGATACCCAGTCTCTCAAAACCGTTTCCTATGCTGTCTATAAACACTGGTGAAAATCAAAATGTGCATTAGGTCTTGCATTATCTGGAACAGGGAAGAACTGGAGGGTAGAACTGCTTCCACAGAGCCCCAGCTTCTTTTTATCTTTGGATTCAGGTCCCAAATTTGAAACAGGACACATCTGAGTCTCTGACTGAGTTTCCATAAAATTTGCAGTTGTTCTGGTCTGGTCTTTTTCAGGACATAGGTTAGATGTTTACTGGTACCAGAGAATGATCCACAGAAAAAGTGCTGTGTTGAATACCCAAACCCCTGTGAAATTTGCATTAGTAAAGAGAATGATTTTGGCAGATGAATATGTGTCAGGTCACTGTATTTCAGTGCATGTACACACATACTCAGAAAGTGAATCTGCTTTTCAGAGACTCAGGGTGGTCAAAAATCTGCTTTTTTTGCTGATGAAAACAGGAAGAAAATTGGTCAACACACTGGCAACACGCCTAGGAGGGCTGCATATGCTGATTCACTTTTCAGAAACTGTGTTGTCAACTTAGCCCCCAAAGAGCACTAGACCACGAAGCCTTAGGCTAGGATACAGCTTACTTCTGATGACCAAGTGGAGAGATGGAATTCCCTTGTTAGGTCAGTCAACTATCTATAATGTAGGAGGAGACCTGAAGACATGACGTAACATGGTACCATCTTCATGTGAACCTGCAGTTTCATATGGGACACAAACCTTTAACACACAACTTTGGGGTAATTTCTGGCAGCAGGAATACCAGGACGCATACTTGCACCTAGGCTGTTTCTTTACTGCCCAACTAACCACTGGTTCTGAGCCATACAGGCAATGGCAGAACCTGTCTGGCAGCCTTATTCAACTGCTAGCTAAGACTTTGGGGGACCATCTGGCAATAGCCATGGTTAGAGCTTCTACCTTAGCATGACGGTAGAAGCATGTTGAGGGAATGCCCACCCACAGGAAGGGTGCTGGGGAGTGAATATGTGTATCCACTGGGATGGAGACAGGCAAACTAGACAGCAGTTCTGTTCTTCTGGAAAGGAGCTTTTGAGGAAGGCTGACAGCATGATATCCAAGGGTAATTCTGGACTGTTGCAAGCTGAACACTGTCAAAAGCCAGCATGCTGAAGCTGAGCCCTTTTCTTTAACAGTACCCTCCTCATTAACACAAACAGGCAGAGCAGAATGCTTGAAAACAGCATTTACTGGAAAGCATCAACCAAATCAATACAGGATCAACCGAGGACATCAGCTTTTGGCACCCTGCCCCTTTCGATTTATTCACAGCACCGGTCGGGCTGCGGAGCCGAGCTGAGCCCTCCTTACCGTATCCAGCAGCTCGATGACTTTGGAGAAGAAGAACCACCAACACACTCTTGCCATCTGCTGGGCAGCACAAGGAAACGCTGTTAGACCTCAAAGCAAAATCATTCCTCAGCCTCACTGCCTGAGATTGGAAGCTCTGCACTGCCCACCTGGGACCCACAGCAAGGGGATAAAAATAAGGGGTTCTTTCATGGCTGTTGGGTGGGAGCTTAGGAAGAAGTGTTGATCTTGGTGAAGGAAAAGCATTCGGGGTTGTTTTGGTGGGTCAGACAGTCGGTTCACTAAGTTGCTTCCTCTTTGACAAGGCAAGGGTGAGCTGCTCAGAAACTGCTTCTAGCCCAATAGCAAGTTTCTTAAACACTGGCAAGATAATATCCATGCCTGCGTGTGTTCAAAGCCTGGGTGTATATGGAAGAAAAGCATAATGGCTCTGAACTCAAAAAGAAAAAGCTCATGCAGCGTTTTGGCAAGCTAAAGCTGGAGTCAACCTCCCCTTGGTGATGACCAGACAAGAAACAGTTTCAGCTAAATTCCTCAGCTAAGAAAAAAAGTTAAGATCTATGTCATGCAAAGTTGAGAAGAAAAATATGTTTTCTTGTTTATAGTTATTACCCAGAATCCTTATATAATAATGGAAAGAGTCACAGAAATTTCAGAGGTAATTTGCAATCCGTGTCAGACATCTATCTTCAGATGGTAGGATCATCCTCTCTCCAGTGATCAAAGAGGGAACTTAGATGGCTATGTTGACTGAGATGATTAATTTATTGAGAACTAAAGCAAAGTGCAACTGTTGAAGCAGACAACTAAGTGAAACACATTTACAAGCAACAATCTGGAGTAAAAGCCTTCTTAATCATGCAAATTGCTATTTATCAGCAAAACATTTGCATACCCATGGGAGGAACAGGGACTTAGGCAAGCTTTGTATAGTACTGTACCCTTATTGCTAGTTCTCTTTGGCTGTAATCCACTGGCTGACACAGGTAGCTGTAGTCATCCAAGACTGAAGTTACCAGAAACTGAAACAAAAGCAATAAAGATTCATTTTCTGTTCAATTCCATATGTTAAAAAAAAAAGATGTGCATACTAAAGCTGAGGTAACAGGGTCTCAATCTAATATTTTATACTGATAAGCAAACAGTAAAAACCTAAACCAAAGTACTTCATATCCTTGTTGAAGTCTGAAAATGTGCTATAACTCCACAGCTATAACTCTTTATCTAATCACTGGATTGCTCAAAAAAACTTCAGCAGGACTAGTGAATATTAGGCTTCAGAATCTTTCTGAAAGTAAACCATTTTCCTTTGCAAAGATCTCATACTGTTTTGTTTTGGCTGGTTGCATTTACCTATTAATTGGAAAGCCAAAAGCTGAACTACATAACCTGTATAACTGAAAAACTAAGCACAGACAAGCAATTTTCATACCTGTCTTCAGATTGAGTCGTATTTGCCCCCCCCAAAAAATGCACTCTGCTTTGACTAGATGTAACAATTGTGGTATAAACTGCAAGGGCAAATCTGTTGACATAAAAATGCTTTTCAAACCTATTCGGCCATACTCCCTCGGCCAAGAGTTTTCAGTGGCCTACCTAGAAAAGGGAAAGGTATGTAGAAAGGCTTATGCATTGAGAACATGCAGAAAACAATGTCATCCATACTGCAATGTGCTTGGAACTCTTGGAAAGGACCACGTAAGTCTAGAAAAGAAGTTCTCATTCTCAGTGAGGGGTCCCTCATCATCCACACCTGAGACAAAATGAGGAGTTTCCATGTCCTCTGTATGTTCTTTGTCTACTGCAGAGAGCTCAACTTTCCATTTGTTCATTTGGGAACCTTTTGGTATCTATTTTTATGAATGAGAGGAAGAGCTAACAAGGTATGCTTTGGAAATAATGCTTTCAAGAAGGCTATACTACTCCTCTTGTGGCAAAACGTAGACATGTCCAGGTTGGCTCCAGCTGTCTTCATCAGTCGGTCAGCAAAAGCTGTTGAAATGGCTCTGGCTTTCAAACACTTCCCAGATGCTTACCTAGGAGCCAATCCTGTCTCCTCACCTCATAGAACATGTAGCTTGATAAGGTCATCATGGCGAGATTGTAGGTGATTAGCAGGCCTCGAAGCTTCAGTGGTTTCCTCTTCCTCATGTAGGAGGGCCCCAGTGCCACCACAAAGAGGTAGAAGGCAAAGAGAAGTGTGACTGGAAGTGGAGAGTGCACCAAGGGCCACGAGTCTGTCCTTGGATCTGAAAAGCAAAACCAGCAGCCAAAGCTGGCACATCTCATGCACTGTACGACAGACATATTTAATGACTTCCCTTTGGCATGCTCCCTGCGGTGTGTTCTCTGGCAAAAAGAAAACTGGTGTTTCATGTGCCTACAGAAAGCAGTCACTGTCACACCCCGGAGCTCCATGTGCCAGGCTGCTAAAAGGCTTTAATACAAGGCTCAAGTATAGAGACTGTAGTACCTAGAAGACTGCTCTGCTGAGCACCATTCTTCGGCAGCACAGCAGTGACCAGACCTTCCCTGTCACCAGCTGGACTCCTCACCACAGGCTGCAAGACTGCCCAACACACAGGTGAAAGAAGGAGTTCACGACACACGCAGGGATGCACAGAACAAACAAAGCAGTTCCTGAATCTTCAAGAGTGTGATTCTTTACAGCTAAATAAGGACAAGTTTTCAATCACTAGTTCTATTTTCTTCTCGCACCACAATTCTCAGAACACCAGGAATTCTCCACCCCTTAATTTTTATATCTGTTTACAGGGCAGACTCCCTTAAAAGCATGACATTTCACTGGAAAAAGACAAAACACTTCTCCCTACTGAAACTGCTCTTTGGTCCTACAGCAAAGGAAAGCTTAACATTATCTTCCATGCCACCTCCTCCTAATCCTGCCTCATCAGCCTGAGCACTATGCCTCATGTCCTTCTTTCATAGCCACCATGAAGGCCCACCATTCTACCTCCATGCCAATTTGTGTCTGCTTCTTACACCTGGGGATTCAATCACCATGACCAAATCTGAACAGAAAAATTCTTTAGCTGGACAAACTTCTTGAAGAGCGCAGAGCTCTGAGATAAGTAGATGTATAGCAGTGGTTGATCTCAGTCAGTACTGGTGTTCTGAACCAGACCAGCCTCTTCTGCTCCTAGCTCAGGAAACATTTACAGCCTGAGCACTATGCCTCATGTCCTTTTTTCATAGCCACCATGCAGGCCCACCATTCTACCTTCATGCCAATTTGTATCACCGGGGGATCCAACTGAGCCCTGTGGGACCAAATGTGACCTGCAGAACCTCTAGCTGTTGAAGACCTGAAGTCTCCAAACTGAAAAATGTCAAATCCCAAACATGAAGGAGAGATTTCTGTCAATATTTTATTTGGTAATAGATTCATAAGGAATCACAAGGAATTTAAACCTCAAATTATAAACTCTCGGGTCTACTAAGTTTTCCCATGACACATAAATATGCATTTTTAAAAATTCACTTTCTTTAATTTTCCAGATGTAGCAGGCTATCCTGAGCACATTTTGCTCACCATTCTGTCAGAGTCACCACTGTACACTGAACAGAAAACTGCTGAGATTTCCCTGCTATGGCCAGGGGAATCCCCAAATTCCTCCAACCCTTACTGTGATGCAGCTGAAGTGTCCCAGAAATATATTTCAAGAGTTACAGAAAATTCATGATCACAAAGAAGGATAAGTAAAAATCTGCCCAGTAAAACCAATGTGGGCTCATATGAGGATCATGTTCATTCTAGGCTTACTCTTAATGATCATGCTATTAATGTGGAAATTCCTATTTAAGAAAGCATCGTCACCTACCTCCACTTTCAATGATCCAGTTGTAGAATTCCTGAGTTTTCTGCCAACTTGAAGCCATCACAAGTTCTGGAAAGGAATTAAAATTAGCATCCTCCAGTTTCAGTTACCCCATTTATCCTAGTCTTAACTGTGTCTTGAATAAGGAAGCTCCTTACACAAAGGCTCAGGACTACAGCTAATGAAAAGAAAATAGTTTGCTCTATTTTTTGAATTTTGAGTGATGATTTGAGTCATGCTTTAAAAAGGGAGCTATTCAACACCTATTTCCAGATTTTGACATTTTATTTAAGTTTCACCTCCAGAAGTACTCTAGGCTGCTGCATGCAAAATACCAGAGCCAGGAGCAATGGGTACCGTGTTGGGAAATCAATCACATGCTATTTTTTCTAAAGCAGTGTAGGCATGACATTCACACAAGGACACACACCAGGTGGCATAATTGCAACTTTCTGCCTGCCCTCTTGGAGATGCACAATGCTAGGAGGCAGTTTGGGTTTTGTTCAGTATTGATGCAACTCTGGAGATGTGAACTGTGCTATGTTGGTCATTGGGTTTTCTGAAGCCCTGATTCTACATTAGGTTTGCTTTGCTTTATCTTGTATGTATTCTGCACGATAGTATATTGAATTAGACTACTCATAAGTTATATGATGCTTCTCCTCTTCCCTTCTTTCCTTTAGCAGGGAGACCTTTTCAATAGTATTTGGAAATTTACCTAAAAAAAAAAAAAAAAAGTTTACTGCAATTACTTTCAACAGCTTGTGTCATCTGCCCTAGTTCTCTCCCTTAGCAAATACACAGGAGCAGTTTCCTCCCAGTTTCATCTCCTCCTGGTACTGAGTAAAGCACATTTACTCCTTCAACTTAAGACTGCTGAGGTTAAGAGTACTCCTGCCTCCTTTAGACCTGTTTCCTACTCCGCTGTGCCTGCTGGGTCCTTGCAGCACAGTAGCTTGTGCATTTCACGGCAGGGAAGCCTGTAGCCTAATATAGGTCCATTTATAAATGGTATAAATGTATTTTAAGGAGTCCTATGAATATAAACAGTTTCTTAATATGCAGACCACATAGGTTTGGAACTACAAATGCATGCAGTGTGTCTGGCACTGTTTATCAACTGTATTTTTGACTTTGCACATCTGGATAAAACCTGTTAAAATGAACAAGGCTTTGTTGAATCACAACTGTATGAAGATTTACTCTGGTAAAACCTAACAAGCAGCAAAACTTGCTATACCTACACCTTCCCTGTCTGCAGACCTCCCAGCCTGACATTCAAGAGCAGCCACAGCACCGTGCCAGTGACAGAAGCCTATTTTGCACAAACCTCTCTCCTGCAGTCAATCGATGCAGTCAGACCCCTTTTTGGTGTGTTCCTCTGACACATACCCCGAGACCCTCAGCAGAAGCACATCCCCATATGCATCCTGACACACACACGCCCTTGTAATCCAGGCAGAATCTGCCAGCAGAGAGATTAGTCGGTGATTATCAGCTGGCTCAGAGTCAATCCAGCAGGGATTTCATCCGGTGACATGCCCTCGGACAACATCCACGCATTCCAGCTCACTCCACTCCACTTCCTTTGCTTCCCTTAAACCCTCAGCTTGAAACGAAGGGGAACACTGCGGAAGCAAGCACAGACTTACCCCAGCAGTGCCCAGCCGGCTCCGTGCCTCCCTTCCTTTGGGGGTGTCCTCAAGTATACCAGGAGGACTCCTCTTGACTCTGGGTGCATGTGGCGAAAGGAGAAGCCTGCAGAGCATTAAGCAGACGCCGTGCTCAGCTTTTTTCTCCGCAAGCGAGGTGAGAGCATCGCCCTGCCAGGTCTCACGCAGACGCGGGGGATTTTCACGCCGCTTAAAGCGCCTCAAGCGCAGCGCGGGGGTCTCCCAGCGGTACCCACCGTGACACCGCCCCGAGCTGCTCCTCACACCGCCCTGCTGGGCTTCCAACTTTGCTGGATCGGTGGTTACATCACATACTCCTCCCCCTCCCCCCCTCTCTGGCCTCTCCCCACATGATTTATCAGATTAGGGGGCTGGAAAGAGGAAAAAAGCGAACACGGAAGAGGAATAGGATTCTACAGGAGGGAACCACTGACCTTTAGTGTCATGCTTGAGAGCCTGGCCAAATCTTCATGTGGGAACCAGGCCAGGTTTCTTCTGTCAGTTTCCTCAGGACAAGTCACAACAGCTTTTCAAACAGTAAAAGATGAAGAAGTATGCTTGGACAAGACCCAGGAAAACAGTCTGTTTGGAGGACTCCTTCAACCCATTACAACAAAGGGCTGTCAGTGAGCCTGCTGTGAGAGCAGAAGTCCAAACCACAAATGAGGGAGCAGGGAGCGATGGGAACAGCCACCCACTCACCCCGGGAAGGCAGAAGAAGCTCGGCTGGAGTCACCCCCTCACAGCCAGTCTGTCCCTCAGCGAGTCATATTTACTGGTTTTAAAGATAGATGAAAAGTTTGTGAGGAGCTGGACAGTGATACTGTTTCCCCCTCTGCGATCTCCAACAACCCTATCAAGGAAAAATGTCTACTGGGCAGTGGCTCGGGTCAGTAATTGCATTGTATATGATTCAGTCCCATGTGGAGGTACCAGTGCAGAACCAGCACCCTGTCCTTTTTCCACCAAGAAACAACACAAAGCCAAGTGTCAGGTGCTGCTTGGTCACCTGGGAGGTACCCACACCTGGGGTGCAGATATGCCCTGTTACTTTCCCAGTGGGTGAAGCTTATTAGCAGAACTCTGAAAAAAAAAGAATAGCATCACATCTTGTACCATGGTGTCTGTCACTAGATATATCACAAGCACTTCTGAAGGGCAAAACACCAAAGATTAGCTTTTAAAAACAGGATAATTAGACATACTATGTGGTGATAGTTTTTAATTGAAACACATCACTTGTTGATGCTTCTGGACAATTACGGTGTTTTCATGGCTTGTGGAAACTACAGATGAAACTGACTTTAAGAAAAGGTGATTTAGGTTGTGGACTTTGCATTTGGAAGGTGGGGGTTCAGAAGAACAACCCAGTTTAGAAGAAGGTTTGACTGAACTTAAGTATCAAATTGGGATTTATTTTTTGTTGATCCATGTTTTTGTTGGTTCAGGTTCAGGGAGACAATGATAGTGACCTCTACGTACCATTTTTGTAGTGCTTCCTATTAAGGCCCTTTCTAGGAGCTGTTAATTGCTCATAACCGACGAGTTTCATTTCTAAAATTTTGATGGCCAAGTCCTTTAAAAGGTTTGTTGATTTATCTGTGTGATTCAATGGAGGTAATAAGTCAGACCAGTGCTTTTTATCAGTGTATTATGTGTAGATGGGATTGTATTTTATAGCTTATATCTGGTAACTTTAAGTAAAGCTTGTTGAGCTAATTATAGTGATGTGTAAGACTCAGAACTGAACACACAAACTTTTCCATCAAACATTTTTTCTCCTGGTGGAAAAAAAAAATCAGCTGAAGTGAATTTTCACAAACACATTTCATTTGGGGCAAAGAGTTTTATTGTTAATGTAAACTGAAATAAAATTTAAAAACCCATGAAGTATATTTCATTTTTTAAAACCTGCTTTGTTCCTGAAATAGTGGTACAGTTGCAGATGTGCACTAGCACAGCTGGCAGAGGGAGAGAAGACATCAATAACATTGTACTTTCACACTCCAAGAATGGATGTCCTTTGATGGATGTCAGTACAACTGTAAAGGGCATCTTTGGGGGGGAATACACATGAAAGCTATTGGGTCTTGCAGTTTCAGAAAACAGAACAAAACAACAAAAAACCACATTGCCTCTTCCCTGACATACTAGGGGAGCTCTGAATGCTAAAATGAATCTGATTTTTCATTCAATAACTTGTCAAGAAAAAAGAGTATTGCAGGAACATAGACTACAGCCATAGTAATAAGCCTCTCAGTTACATACAGTATGTGACTCAGACAGGTCAATCAGAGATTTAAGAGAATGAATATTCTAACTACTTTCAAACCTGGATATCTCCTGCAGGTAACATGGCTGCTTGCCTTAAATAATTGTCAAGTACAAATACCAACAGTAAAATAATTCTGAGCTCTTCCAGTCGATGCAGTTTTTGTTATTTGGTCCTCTGATCGCACAAATGTAAAAAACAGACCTGTGTCAATACTTGAGAAAGACAGGGAGCAGCAATCCAGTTTCACCTGGGTATTTAGGCTTCTGACGGATGCACGCAACCCCATAAGCCACCTAATAGTAGTTTGATACAGGCTCTGGAGGAGGTAAAGGTCTGAGCCATAGGTGGGCCAAATACTCCTCTAGTTTCAATCAGTTCTATGAAAACCCCCAAGTCATCGATGCACATGAACTTGGAACACTGATCATGGGATTGACTCACGAAGAGCAGATGCCTTTGTTCTCTTATCAGGGAACAAAGAAAGTTGTGGATACAAGGCATACCACGCATGCCTTTCCCACAGCATATAATATGACTACAAGCCAACCCCTTTATTTCATAAATATCACAGCTTAAGTGAACTTTCTTTGAGCAGTCTCTTCTGGGCAGTATGGCTGCATGACAGTGATCTCCCCCTGAGCTGGGACACCTCACAAGCTCCTCAAGGCAGAGAAACCTCTTGCAAATGGAAGTTCTTAGTTCTGCATTAGTACTAACAAAATATTACAATCCATGTAGCTATTATATAATGATTATTTTAAACGGTATGTAGGTATTTTCATTAGCAATAAACCATTGACCACGTCTGAGACTAAAATTGGACCTAGACACATCTTAGTTCCATCAGGAGTTTAGAAAGCAATGGGGTCCACTCTGAACCTCATAACTCAATAGGAGGATCTTCCTTAACCTTTTGCTAGGGGGGTCTTCCTTTACTTTTTGCACCTCTGTGTGCGTCATTCTAACTCAATTATAACTCAGTTTTCTTTTGTATGTTTCTTCCATGCAATAATTAATAAGGTGAATCTTGCCATCCAACTTATTGAACCTTGGTAAACCACTGTTAAATTTTGTTAAATTCTACCAAATTTATTGAACTCTGCCAAATTATCATTTTTACCTCAATAAACCGTATTGTTGCTTCTCTCTTTTGAGTGAGGTGCATTCCACTCATTTGCAAGAAGGATACATGAGGCTCTCAACACCACAGCAGAGGCTTATCAGATCTGACAGCCCTGTGTGCTTTGCTTTTCCTATCTACACTTCACACAAAGGAGAAGTACTGTGGTACACATCTCAAGCCCAAAACCTGATGGTTCCTAACCTCATCTCTTGTAGCAATGCCCTTTGCAGCTGTAAGCAATTCAACTAATTGTCTTGCAAAATCAGATCAAAATTACTTACCTATCTAAAAAGCTTATTTTGATTTATATAAAATTGCTAAAAAACCAACTGCTTTTTGCTGTTAATGAAGATGTTACATCAAATTTAAGACCTTTTTTTTTTTTCCTGATCTCTAAACTATTAGTATATTATTATTTCAGTTATCTGCTGAATCCAAGCCAGCTTCTACAGGGCAGGAAGGCCTCACATCTAATATTCTGTTTATGTTCATTTCCCCAGTACTGAAAGGTATAAGCCATGCTTATACAATGCCAGTAAGTAACAACAAATCTAGTTGAAAAAAAATGACTAAGTTTACCAGTCAAGCATGCTGGCTTGCTATCTCACCTCTTAAACTGGAGGGATGCATGGGATGATAGTGAAAAGAATGGAAGACAAGATTTCTTCTGCAGTGGAAGACACCTTCAAATGATACCACCAGAAAACAACAAAACACCAAATAATAGCAGCAGGAATTTCAGGCTGGGTTGAAGAATATCTAACTACTAAAGGCACCAGAACCTTAACTACCAGCACATATTTAAAGCCCTGAAGTGGTGAGATACCTTGCAAACCTTGCATGTACCTGACCCTTGGAAAACCTGAATGCCATTAAATTCCCTTCATATGCAAATTAACTGAACCAAATCTCTCCCGTGCTTTATGCATGTGAATAATCATATGCAGTGATTTATATGCCAGTATTTAAAATTACTTCTAACTGAGCCAAAATGAAGCCAAAAGAAGATATGCACCACTGGTTTGCAGCATACATCCTGGGTGGCATCTTCCTGACCTGATGGAGTGTCCTGCAGTAGGAGAAAGGCTTCAGTACAATGTAAATGTCAAGATTGTGGGTGCCACAGCACAGGAAGGAAAGCAAAAAAACCCCGAAATTGCTCATGCACCTTATATCTACATCTTCACTCCTGCTAAACAAGGTCTACAGACACCTATGGGCTAACATACCTCCAGGATGAGTGCACCTAAGTTGTGAGAAGTTTAGCAAGAAGATCAGATTGTCAGCACTACCAGCAGATGAAGCAGTGCCTTGCTCCTTGACGAGGTTGTCCTCCAAAGAAAGCTCTGAACTTCTGAAACAGCATTTTCCTGAGCATATCTGTTGAGGGATATTTGTGTAATCTCCCCCACTTCACATTCTTTAACAGGTTTCTATTGCTAACAGCAGAAATAAAAAACCCAGCTGCTTTTATTAATACTCTTTCAACAATGGGTAACATGGTAATAGATGTTTTTGCAGCAATAGAATTTCCTACAGAATAATAACTGAATGAGTAATTTTGTTTTCCTAACATGCAGTTACCAGCTTATATGTGTTTCCAGAGAAATACAGTGATTTCAGGTGACAATCTACCACCATTAAAACACTCTGAGAACCCAACCAAACTTTTCAGGGTTTAGTCCACAAAGCTCTTGCACATGAAAAACTCTTTTATCTAGAACAAGGAGAAGCCTGTAAGATGTACAGTAGAGAAGTTGAAGGAAAAAGTTCCTTCTGGCACAAGGATCTGGTTTCTTGATTGCCTCACACACCAGGCAACTGATTGAACAAACCTTGGAAGTTTTAGCACAGATAACAGGAAGAAAGGTTTTGGCAGAGGTACTAAGCAGCCTGTCTATGCACGTAGGACTGGAAGATGACTCTCTTGTGTAAATTATGGTCTTAAAAACTGGATTTTTAATTGCAGCAGCATAGATTTTTCAGTTTAGTTGTTCTGCATATGATATAAATAACATACTCTGTGGTCTCAGAAAAATCATTCAGCCTCTCTATGCCTCAGTCTGCAATACTGTAAAGCAGAAGGAAGACTGACTGTATCAGAGGAGTGTGGTGAAGGTGACCTGCAGTTAGTGTACAGCCATATCAGTCATATGCTGCCAGCTGGGGTGCAAGAAGCAGGGTTCTGCTTCTGGCTCTGGCCTGTTTGTGACCCTGGGCAAGTGATTTCAGGTGGGAATCGGCTTACAAGACACATATATGTAGGTGTCTACATCTTATTTAACTTCTGTTACACTCGTGGGAATTCTAAGGACTGATTCAGCTGCCCATACACAGGCACCTATGACATTCAGGGTGCCCTACAGTATCCCACCTGACCTCCCATTGCTCCAGTAGGCAAAGCATTCCTGCAGGTCCTGTGCCATATCTGTGAGTTTCACTTGGATATCAGAGCTGCCTTAAGGCATTCCAAGTGGCACTAGATACTTATATGCAGGCATCTGAAGTGAGTCCTGTTTGCTTCTGTACACAGCTTTTGTCAGTCTTGCCTACTTATCTGACCACTTCTTTGAGGGAAGAATCTTCTCTCGTTATGTGCCTTTGTGACAGAGCATCAGTCTTGATTGTAGGAGCCTGAAACAGCCCTGTTTCCAAAAGTGTCTTCCAAAACATAATTCAAAAACCTTCCAGAAATTAGCGGAAAAATATTTCTTGACCAATGGCTAATAAGGGCCTCTTATAGATAAAACTGCAGCCTTTAAGGGTGGTGCTAGTGACAAGGTTTTTATGCTAAGATCTTGGCTAGAAGTGAGAAGTCAAAATAAAGAAAAGGTGGAACTGATGAGCTTTCATTTAGACATTAGGTTGGGGATTATGTCCCCTAATTTTATATGCCCACTTCTGAGTCTGTGATAGAAATCAGCATTTGGATCTCCAAAACCAGGCATCATAGCACTTGCAATATGCATGAGCCATGAATTCACACTGAACTGAGGCTGCAACTAGTGCAGTGACCATGTAAGACTTCAGTGTTGTGGCTGTCTGATCCAAAATGATGACCCCTGTCTCTTGCTTTCCCATCTGAAATCAATGGAACACAAAACCTTCATAAACTTCTGGTTTTGTAAGACTTGAATGTTTCATTTTTTTTAGATTTTTCCTCTTCCATTTCACTCACACATGAAACCACCAACAGCACTGAACTTAGAAATTAATTCTCACCATCTGTTTCCCATCAAAAGAAAGTGAGTAACACTACTTGCCACTGACCCTCCACTACCACTGGAGAAGGGCTGGGTTTTTTCTGCCTGTACCCTACCTTTTGATTTTCCTCCACTATGTGCACCAAGTTGATCAAACATGCTCATCCTACTTGATGCTACTTCATAAGCTGAAGAGAGATATATAAGGGGCATAGATTTCGTGCAGGCTACATACAAATGACTGGGGTTCCCACTAGAGGAAAGGGGATGGTCTTGTAATTAAAATGCTGGCATTAGGAGGAAATCACGTGCTTTCTCTCTCTCTCAGTCACAGTGGGATTCTGAAAGTCTAAGAGATCTCCTCCTCTTCTTGTTCACCTGGCAGATACCCATATTATCTTCTCTCTGCAAAGATGTCTACATGATTGAATAGTGCCTAAATCTCTCTATGGTGGCACCACCATGCTTTCATCCACTTCTGTTTCAGCCCTACAACTGGAGAAACCTCCCCACAGAAACTGGTATGACTACTGTCTCACTCCTTTCCACCTTCAGATCTTTCACTCTACTCGTGCCTGCAAATTGTTGGCATGTGGTGGTAACTGCCAGACAAGGATGTCTCCCTGACTCTTACTTTCTATTCCCATTTTGCCTGCTCCTACCTGTACCCTGCAAAGCACTTGATTGTGTCCAGCATGCTCTGCAGGGTCCAATCCCCCACACAGTGACTACCAAAATACTTATATTTTCCATAAAAATTGAGGACGCAAAATCTTTTTTCCTCCTTCAAGGGTCTGGTACATCTGCTCCCAGTGATCTGGAAGCCAAATAGAGCAGATATTTATAGGAGCCAGAAAATGAACAATTCTGCTTTCCAGCTTCTAATGGTGGATCGTGTAGCCAACAGGCAATACATAATGTTCTGATCTCTCCTTCTGATGCAACCACTATTCGCAAAACAGCAGAAACCTTCCTGAAATTGCTTTGCATTTACAAAAGCAAAAAAAAAAAAAAATTCAGTTTTGTTATGGCCCATCCTAATCTCCATCTATGCACAGCCTATGTGAAATAGAAGACTTTGCCTTGAGTTAATATAACTCATAAGAAAAGGCATAGTGGCTTGAATTCTTTACTGGGGAAATATACCTTCCTTCAAACTGGAAGAGTGGCAGCTTCCTTGCTGGGGAGGACTTTGTCAGGTTTTTATATACTGCTGTCACAGCAATGAAAGCAGGGTGGTTGATCACGGGGGGAAATAAATGCTATTGCCCTTCAATTTTCTGCAGAAAAAGGATGAAATTGTGACTCCAGGTCTGACAGGCTCCTCAGGCTAGTGGTGAATCCATCAATAACTAGCAAAGCCATATGTTGTCAAACAGCTGCAGAGCTGCATCGTAAAACTGAGTGACGTGAATCCTTTGTAACTCCCTGAGGTGTTATGAAGCTTAATTACTGTTTACATGAGCTTGGAGATCTTCAGATAAAAGACAATATGTTCATGGGAAGCATCTCTAATATCATTGCAGCTGCTGGCTAGTACAGTCTTCCTAAAGGTGACAACAAATTAGTCAGAGTAACATGTAGGAATTCTCTCTCCTCCAGCTGCAGCATTCAGCAAAGAGAAACCCACTGCTTTCCATTTCCCTGCAATCTGCATTACAGCCTAGGGAAACTTACCTTAGCCTGCAGTTATAGGTCTTGCCATATTTACAGGCTCTAGGCCAAATCCTGAGTGATTAGCAACCCTGCTTGGGTAGCTCAGTATACTTCAAGCTGAAATATATTTCATTCTTCCTTCCTATCTTAACTACTTTAAGAAGTTTGGAGATGATCTGTTCAAGAATGTACATGCTCCTGGGCTTGCAGTTTTGTTCTTGTTGCCCTCCAGTGCTTTGAGACACAAATTTCTGTATACCACTATTGGAAAAACATTCTTAATGATAGACTGTACTGCTAATTGGAAGTCAACACACTACCCTCCTGAGAGGAAAATGTTGATCTCTACCACAGGAGATAGAGTGCAATGCAAAACAGACACTGGCACTGAAAAGAAAAAGACTGTTTCTGAGCATGCACATCCCAGTTGTTTGTTAAAAAATTCCCTTCGTGTCCATCGTATTAAGGAATTCTTTAAATAACTTTCTTTCATGATATTTAGACAATTAAAACATGATATAATAACTGTATAGCTAAAAAAAGCAGAGAGAAGAAAAAGGACCTTTTTTGCAAAAAACCCAAAAAGTTCACATGGCTCATGAGCTACCTTAAAATTAAAGAGATTGTGCAATCTGAGAAATCAGAATAATATGCTGAGCCCTGGGTTGACAGCTTCATCTCTGTACTAACCAGGAAAGGCAGAAGCCCAGATTTGAAGGTTTCCTGCTGCCTCATGCAAAAGCATATCCAAAGGTATGCATTTAGAACTCTGGTAAGTGAAACCATGTTGCCAGCATAAGTAGTCATCAGGCTGGTTTGTGCAGTGCCATAATCACCCTCCACATAATTAATCATTAGGTCCTTCCCACCCCACTTATGAATAGATGCACTTTGGGATTTCACAGCCTCATCTGTCCAGCCTTGGAGTAATGTCTTAGTCAAACAACAGGTGCCAGAGTAAAAACTGACAAATGAATGGCCTAATGTGACATCTGAGTTCTTGTAGCCATATATTCTGGAAAGCTGGAGATACCGCCAGAGAATTCACTCAGCAATGGAGGGGAGGCAAGGAGGCACTTGAGTAATCTGTGCCTTATGAGAGGCAAGGATTAGTCAAAGATGATAGGCCAGTTCTGGTCTTAAATTAACAGAATAACCCGCCCCTAGGCAGTACCAGGGAATCACTTGTGTCGGGTGCCTTACACATCAGTTAATAACTGGATTATCAGTGATATCATGTAGATCTCAGGCAAACGTTCATTCCCTGTGAGCTACCTGGAAGTCAGCCATGGATGCTGGGGCTCAGCTGTGGCCTGGGGATTGATGCCAGTTATTTTATTAGCCGAACATTTTTTTTTTCCCCACCATGCAGCCATAAGCCTTTATTCATGTCTCTGATGTTACAATCTCTTCTTCTGTACTTGGGAAGAGTATGCAGCTGCAGCTGCTGCTGCTGCAAAACCAGTCTGGTTCAGTTTTCCTGAGCTGTCTTAGCAATAATGGCAGAATTCCCTGCAACCAGGCTACTGGGCTAAACAAAGGAAGTTTTTATCATAACCTGGATATTAGCTGATAGTACAGCAGAACTTCTTCCTTTTCCTACAGAATTTCCTGAACTGGACGTGGTTTCCAGTGAGGCGTGGGATTTCATCTCACTGGACAGCAACTGAAGTCATTGAACTTGTTTTTTAACACAGCTACGAACAGGTGTGTGAATAGAGGTAAAACAAAGAGAGATTGTTTCCAAGCTCATGGCTTCATATTGCTAGTTACCTGTGGGACATGGCATCATGGGATCATGCTACTTCTACCAAAATGGTGCAACTCACACATCACCTGGACAGGATAGAGGAGCATAACAAGGAAAGCCAAAACAAAACAATAAATTAGTGTCTGAAACAATTAGTAGGTTCTTTTTCACTCTACCTGACGAACTTTAACAACGTAGATGCTTCCTACCATGCCTGATAAGCAGAGAAAAGAGTATCTAAAGAAATCTAGGCACAAATGGACGTGCCTTAGACTAGTGTATTCATATCAAAATATGATGTTCTGACTTGAAAAATGTCTACCTCAATGGAATATTACCCTCTACAGCAATCACTTTTCCATGATCTGTGATCACACAGAGATTTTGTAGATTGCTACCCCCCAGTCACCTGTCTTCCAGAATGACCCTTTCCAATCTGCTTAGCCTTTCCTCTCTAGCTTTAAATTCCCCAAATATATAGTATTTAAGTTCTCTTCTGAAGCCTCTAAAATTTGGCTACTTCTTTAAAAAGTGCAGTGGCAAATCCCATTGTTCAATAGGAAACACCTAGATGGAAAAAATAGTGGAATAACTTCTGACACTTCTCACTTTTTTTTTTCTTTTTACATATAGTACTTCTATCAACAATGTTTAATAAACCATTGAATCCCTTTAAAAATGTAGTAAAATGTTGAGATTGAGGCATGCACTACTATTTGGACAGCCTTGATCCTGGTTATACCATGTTAGTCCAGCCCACTGCATCACACAGCTCTGCTACTCCTGTGTAAGCTGGGCTGTGTTTACCTTCACTCTTTCACTGGTATCACTCCACAATAACAGGCTTATCTTCCTTACAGGCAACCTGTAAGCCTTACCAGATAACTAATATTTAAGCAGTATTATGAGTTCCTTCCATTTAAAGACACTGTAAAAGACACTGTATAATACACTGGCCTGGTCACCATTGGTGTTTAATATGTGCAGGTATTCTTATCTCTGTTCTACAAAGCAGAGATAATTTCCCCACACATCCTTGATCTTCTTTGGGTTTCTTTATCACTTTCCATGTGATGCATCCAAAACACAGGAATCATTACCTTCACACCCTTCAAATCATCCTTCTTTCTATTCTCTACCTGTAGTTCTCAGCTCCTTTTTGAACACTACCTTGAGAAGAAAGAAGGTAGTGGAAATGGTATATAAGTCCAGCCTGGGGAGGTGTAAGTTCACTTCATGTTTATCTCAGAAATGAAGTATTCTTAATTGAGAGTATTCATAATACTTAATTAGTGAAAATTTGTAATTCTCAAAAAAATCCAAACAATACTCTCGGAGTTGATTGGTCACTGTACTTTGTGCTAGACAAATTCATTTGTCCCGTGTAAATAAAGTTAAATGCTACCAGAGCAGCCTGGTGAGATGCTATGCTGCTTTACAAGGATTGAAAAAGAATGCTGCTGGAATTTTGGGGGAGATGACACCAAGTGATATCCAAGCTTTGAGATGTACCTGCAAGGCCCTGTGCACACACACACAGAGACCTGGCAGAAAAAGTGGTGGTAAGGCTTGAGCCTCAGTATACGTGTTGTTGTATGGCTGTAACCTGCCAGACTCACTGGGAGGGATGAATTGTACCTCTTCTGGCTACTGGAAATAGCCCCTGAAATTACACAAGAGTAGGGCTATATACCATGTTCTTTTCCTTTTTTAAACCTAGTTTACTTTCTCCTTGTCTTTTTCAGACTAACAGAAAATTGCCACTGGCATCTCTGACCTCTGCAGGATTTTTTATTTCTTTTAAGTGAAACTAGCAGGCTAAATTTATAAACAGAAAGCACTATGCAATTTGTTAAGAATGCCGTAAGTACCATCAGAAACTGTTACAGGGATGGATCCTAACATGAATATTGTAATTTCTACCACTAGAGGTCTGCAATGTTCTGCATATTGGGCAAAATTCACATTATTTGTCAGTGGCACAACAATAACGTGAGTACTAACCTTCATAATGTTTTTAAAGAAGTGTCTATGTATTTCATTTTGACCTCCTCAGCCACCTCTCTGCCAATGACAGAACAAGGTCAAATAAGAAACCATTCAGTGGTTTAATATGATCATAAGAGAGGACCCTTAATAATAAAATCAGATACTATTTATGCACATAAACAACATTCCCCAGCTCTCTTTAAGACTCGTGGACAGATCCCTCATGTAATATTGTTCAGATTGGGATCTACTGAACAGCCAGCCAGCCGGCTTCAAGTTAGGAATTAATAGAAGTTTAGGAATAAATCTCCACATCTAGTATGTTTGTGCATCTGGTTTCAAAATACAGCACATCTGACATCTTTGCTGTTGTTTGCAATTTACAAAAATGTACCTCATCTATGCATAGAAAAAAAAATATCTTTTTCTTCTAAATTAGTCATAAGAGACGGATATTTCCAAACCAATGGTTCTGCTTACAATGTTTGGGTTGGGTTTTTTTCATGTTGATTTGACCAGTTATTTACTTTGCTTTGCTCTAATAGGGCAAAATTTTCCTTCTGTATAAATGAAACTTTTCTCTGGGTTTCAGAGGAACCATCGAGATCTCAGTCTGTACCTGAATCTCCATCTCCAGGCGGACACAAAACGAGAGCTCTGCCTGGTGGATTTCTACTGCTGACATCCTCCAGGATGCCACTCGTATGCTGGCCATAGGTACATGGGTAGAGCCACTCACATTTCCAACATTCATTTCAGAGCCCCTGCCTCATACCGAAGAGCACGACTCTTCACAAGTCACGGCACAAATTTCACCGCGAATGTTTGCAGAGGAAGGTGAGAGATGGCAGCAGAAATCGCTTCCTGAGATGAGATTCTTCCCACCTAAGTTTACCCACCTGGAAGTTAGATGTCTTCAGCAAACCCACAGCCAGTGAAGACATACTGGTGTTATTTGAAGGTGAGTCACCATGCCTCTCCAGCAGATCTACCATAAGGCGGCATGAATCACCCGCTAGCAGTGCCTAGGTTTTTTAATAACAAAAGAAAGAGCCTAGACAACTAACTCAGATTTTATGCCTAAGTATTAAATAGTTCAAGTCAGGCAAAATGTCCCTTTTGGTGCCTCCAGTCTTGTATATTGACAGCAGTACCAGAAAAACGAGGGGCTGAAGCTCTCCGCTTAGGGCTCTGTGCAGCAATTTTTTTATGTGACACATAAAGCAAAAGCAAAGTGTTGTGTAAAGAAACGGAGAAGCTTTTATTTGCTGGTGCTTTCTCCCTCACTGCTGTGGCTGTAACTGACTACACAAAACCTGGCAGAGTCAGGCTCACCAGCAGCCCCTAGACCAGTCCTCTAGCAGCCTACTGACCACCCAGAGAAAAGCCATGACTTTAAGAACCCCATTGGAGGCACTGTGCCTCCCTGCCCTGCTCCTCCCACCCGTGCCACTGCCACCATCCCTCTCTGAACAGAGATCCAGGGGTCACCTTAGAGCCTGGCAGCAGAAAGGCAGTGATAAAGCCAAAGGAGGGGGAGTTTAGGAGGTGGCAGCACCTCCCTTGCCACCCAAGCCAAAGCCTGAAGATGACTCATCCTCCTCTGCATTAGTTATTGCACAGCTCCTCTGATGGGGAGCTTTGTGCACTGTTCTTCCCATCCTTCCCTCCCCTTCCCTCCCTCTCTCCCCTTCAGGTGATGCAAAAAGTCCTCCTTCTCCCTGTGAATGACTTTCCTCACTTTCCCCACAAAGTGATCTTTTTTTCTTGGTCACTGGTGTATCCAAGTCCTGTTACTATGCTTTGCTCCAGGCACTGGACCAACCCCTAGGCATTTATTGCACACCAGCGTAGCAAATCTGACACCGTTTTGTAGAATAAACGTTCTGAATATACATTGTAGAATAAACTCAGCAGATACAAACTGATGTGGCTTCAGAGAAAAAATGACCCTCAGTGTTTCACTTGGTCACTTGCAACAATAAATGCAAAATGCCTCTGTAAAGGCTTTGAAAGCAGACTGGTTCTAAGTGGGTGCAGCTTTGCTGATTTTAAAACTGTGCTGCTTCAAAATCACAGCAGCATGGGAATGTTCGATAACAGCCTTATTGTGCGCTCCAGTGCACAGCAAAACCCATCTTCCTACACACAGAAGGAGGTGTCTTCTAAAATTAAACGTCATTCTACTTAGCGTTGTAAGATGCTGAATTTTCATATTGAATATGACATATTGAAGAGCTGATAAACAAATCCTCAGGGCTGAAGCTTCAAACAGGAGAATGCAGCAAGGCAGAATTATACTGCCTTTCCCCAGCTGTAGATTTGGTGCAGTAACTCTAGGGAACAGAGACCATCTAAGTCTTGGCGTCCCTGGCACCATGGTGTATTTGCTTGGTCTGACAATGCAGAAGAGTCAGAGGACTCGGTGACCCCGGGAAGCTGCTTCTAAGTCCAGGAAATTTTCCCCATGGAAGGCAACATTCCTGTTCTAGGGTTGCTAAAGAATATAGGCATCACTGGAGTCATCAGGGAAGGCTTGCTTTCTCCCTTTCTGAAGGCTTTATCAGTAAGCTGATGCAACCATTGCAGAAAGTACATAGGGAGTACAGAACCATCCATTTTCTTATCCTAAAACAAGTCCTTCAGCCTGGCAGAGGCTGCCCTTTAGACAAACAGCTTAGCTTTGCACACAAGAGACTTGCTCCCTCAGCTGCTGTGAACAGGTGTAGTTGGTCTGACGTCAAGGGACACCAGCTGAAGCTCAGGTCAGACCTTTCTCCCACGCCCGTGTGTTTCACAGGGCACTGGTACCAGACTGTTGCATTTTAAATAGTCACTGAACTCCTGAAATTAATGAAAAGCAAAACAAAGTCTTCTGGTGATGGAGGCAGAACACCTCAGGGAGATTCAGTTGCAACTTGTTCCCCTCCCTCCCTACACATTGCACTGAAAAAGCATGGGGAGCCATCAGATGAAAGGGAGGTGGTAACAGTCAAGCAACCAGGGCTGGGGGTGAAACCTGCCATCCCAAATCTCATTTGCACCACCAACTCTTCAACAAGATTGCTTCAGCACTTCAGAAAAGCACTTGCCTCCTCACAGAAGATGAATATTCACACCAATATCCTTTAAAAAAGCCAACTCAAACCACCACTGAAAGACATTCAAGTATCACCTTCTGTCCACAGTCTTTGGGAGGGAAGGTGTTCACACAGCCTCTCTGGAGGCTACTATCTTAAGCATTTGTACTCTGAACACATACTTCATTCCCCAGTCTCTGTATAACAAAGCAAGTCTTTAACGTCAATTTTATGAATGTCTTCCAAATTAGGATCTTAACAGAGACATTGAAAAGGCCTGCAATAGGAGTTGCTTTTTCGGAATTCGAGCATTTATTTGTTGCAATGGATTTTTTTTCCATCTCTCTTAAAGCACTTAAACAGCAGGTGGAACAAGCTGAGATTCTTGGGTAGTCATCACAAAGAGACACCTCTGGTGGGAAACCTGCTCTGATGAGATCTGAACTGCCCTCAGAGATGCTTATCCTTCCTCAGGAGCAACAGATGGACAAGGAGCCCCTAACCTAATTAGAGTTCATAGTTATGCAGAACAAATTTAGAGCACAAGCATGAAAGAAGGGTTTGTTGCTAGAAAGGCTGATGTAACTACCTATATCTCAGCAGGTTTTCCTGTGCCTCCTGGAGCTTCACTAACTAACAGGTTTGAATCAAAGCTAACTCACGTCTCCCCAGTGCACAGTTAGCACAGGATTTATCTCTACCTGATTACGCAGACATTTCCATGGGCTCCTGAACTGATATGCTTTAAAGTATTCAACACATTAGAAAAGATCCAAATACAAATAAAGTATTCCAAACTTTGCAAATTGAACTTTTTCCAGCAGAGCTGTGGAAGTATTTCAGACTCATGAAACACTAATCAAAATATTTGCTTCATCCCTGGTGGTTGGTCAGAAGTTGCAGCAGGGGACATGAAAAAAAAATGGAAGGGAGAGTGGTGCAGCACTGGAAGAAGTCTTCCAGACTTTTGGTGGAATCAGCATCCTTGGAGAGGAAGTTCCTACAGGGCTTTCAAAACTAAACTCTAGATTTAGAACTCCTGAGCAGCCACAGGATCGTGTGTTTCATTCGAGCCAGGTTCAAAGCAGGCAGGTGCTGGGTCAGCAGCCTCTGCAGTGCTGTTAATGTGCTTCGCTCCTGAGCTGCATTTCCTTAACATCTTGGCATGTGTGGACTGTCCTGGCACCCACCCTCTTGTAAATCTGCTATCCCACAGCATCAGGGAATAGCTCTGCCCTTTGGAACTCTCATTCCCTTTTCCCTCCATATCCAAATTCAGAGAAAAAGCAATGACAGCAAAAATAGACTAGACTAGACTACCTCAGTTGGAAGGGGTCTACAGCCATCATCTAGTCCAAGGTTATTGTCCAAAAGCCTCTTATGATGGATACAGGGCATGGACCACCTTTCTAGGAAGGTTATTCCACCCTCTTGGTAAATAAATGTTTCCTAATGTCCAGTCCAAAAATCACATGAGGCAGGAAAATACGCTGGAATGCTGCTGCTGCTGAGACAGGGAATCAGGAATAGGAAGGATAAAGACTGTTTAATCACCCACAAACCTTTCTCCTGAAACATAGACCTCACTATCTAAGCCACAGCTGCTGTTGTGGCATCCTTCATGTGGCATTTGCTGTTGTGGTTAACTATGAAATTCAGATAAGGAGGCTCTAAATAAATGCAGAATTAAGACAAATAATTTATCTTTAATGTTTCCGGTTTTATGGTAATATTTATGGGGAGGGTGGCATAGAAATTACTACTTTCTTTCCTGGCAGACCTTTTGCCATTCTGGGATTTCTGGCACTTGGCTTAGTTGGTCTAGAGATTCTTTCTGTTTTAAATAGAATTTAGAATTTAAACTAATTTTACTGTTAAGAAAACATTTAAAAAATAAAAATTAAAAGTCTGGACACTGAGACCTTTTGGCACACGCATTCTCTTGCAGAGGACATTCATGAGCTTTTACTGAGAGGGAATCCTGTTTGTTGTTACCACCTCAGATGCACAGGAAACATTTCCTTTGTGGTTCCATATGGACCCTTCTGTTGCAATTCCTCTATGCATAGAAGGTGACAGGATTTCCTCAAAATAAAAATGAGAGTCCTCATATGTCCCTACACTGGTATATCCTGTAGGATTCTCACGAGAACTTGGAGCAGCTTATTTGTCATTTCTTAAGCTAGCTCAACAGGATTTTTAGTGTGAAAATGGTCCTTTAAACACCCACTATGTCTAGTGCACACAGTGAAGGTTGCTCTGAGATGTGGGCTAACAGGAATGTTCAGTGCAGCTGGTATTTGATTCAAGAACTTTGACCCAAAGACTGACATTTATGGGTTTTTTTGCATTCCTTTGAATGCTCTACAGGAAAAAAAAAAAATAAAAAATTTGCTCCTTTTGAATTTTGTGCACACTACTTCCAACCAGAGACTTATGAATGTTTATAACTCCAGGGACAGCATCACTAATTGAATTAATTGAGGCTGTGCTCATTTGCATCACCAGAGAATATGACCAAAAAAAAATTGCATTTTAATTCAATTCCCCTCTCCAGTTCATGTTTCCAAACAGCAAAATACTACTGGAAGATGAATTGCCTGCGTTTCAGCAGTTGTAGAATATTGTGGCACAGATCAAGTCGTTTGACTCTGCACAGAAGAGACCCTGATCAGGAGCTGGGGATGAAGAGAATGTAGACAGAGTGAGTCTGCTTGCCAGTAACAAACAGGAGATGGATTGATCCCCTTTTACCAACAATATTTACATCACCTGCAAATCTTACCCAGTTTTCCTCCTAACGGACCACTTTAGGACACTAATGTGGTATTCATCCTGCAGTAGAAGTCACGAGACAATGCTGCTGTAGGAAGCAGTGGTTCTTTCCTCTAGGTCTCCCCCAGGACCCAGCCCAGCAACACAGTCTATATGACAGCTTGCACCTAGAAACTCATAACCTATTGCCCTGCTTCACGCATCAACATACAACCTTCAGCCTGTCTCACTTCTACAGGGGCTTGCTGGCTGCCCATCCATTCTGTTGTTCTGCATAAAGCACAGTTAATTCCAGGAATAGTGTTCTGTAATTTAGACAAACTCTAGTTCATCCTGGCACTGCTGTTTTCACCTCAGAGATGCATTCCTCCACATGATGTCTATAAACTTGATCATTTAACCCTGGTCTCCCTTCACATTATTATATCAACCCTATAACATTCTGTTGATTTTTTAATAGAACAGCTCCTTTTTGCAGGTTCAAGGGTACTTTCTATAATGCTGTGACTTTCCTCACAAATTCCTTTGCACTTCAGGTATCACCCTGTTTGGATGCAGAGTGCTGCAACACCCCGTGGATTTTGTATGGTCACAAGCATGAAGATTCAAGTTCTGACACCAATAAATTCCTTGCTTTTGCTGGCTGGTGTTCACAAGAAAGACAGTAAACATAAGCCACAATTACAAGCAACATATCTATATCATGTTTTCATGTGATTCCCATAAAAACAGCATGGAAAAACATTGTGGTCTTTGGGGAAAAGCTTTAGAAGTACAGGAAAGAGCTATCTCCTTGTATGTAGAGACTGAGGCACAGGACATTCTCCAACTTTCCAGTGGAGAAAGAAGTTCAGGATGTCAAAAGTATGTTACATGCAAGGGATTTTCCACCCTTCAATCCCTGGAATGAGCACTGCTGAGAGAGGCCAACTTGAACTGCTGCCTGACTCCTACAGAAACAAAACAGGCCAAGCTGTCAGATGCCAAACCATCAGTGGTCATACTCCCAGAATGGCCATCAGCTGCCACTTTGACAGCAATCCAGCATCATTAGGTGGTATTTACCTTAGGGGACATACATTCTTTGCATCAGGGAAAGCAATTTAAGCTTCCCTAACTCTGTATGTGTATTTATTGCTTGTGTGTGTGTTGAAGAATTATTCATGTCACACTTTATTCTCTGACTCAGCTTAATTAACATCAGAAAGGTCATCTCACAGTAACATTGATAGATGAAGCACAGAAGTCTTACACCATTTCCCTTCCTTGCTAGAGAAGGGAAAGTCTTAAGACTTGGAGGAAAGTCTAAGTAGCTCTATGTGCAGAACTATGATTTTGGCTTCTGGAGATGCCACTGTATCAGCTGTTACAGCTCACCTTGCCATCAGCAGTTAGTTTCCCTGTGGAAGGGGAAACAGAAGCAAACTGTCAGCTTCTTGGCTGCCATTGCTTATATACAGCATATTAGCTTAAAACACCAATTGCTCTTTGCTCAGGTGGTATGATACAGTAAATTGGATACCTTTACCTGTAGCCAGAAGAGTTACCTCTGTCCTAAACAATTCTACTCTTTTTTTCTATGCCCATGCAATGTGTTTGTAAAGGAGCAGAAAACACTGAATTTGAGAGGAACACCATTGAGTCTCTCAAGCAGTGTGCTCCTAGACATATCAAATTTAGTAATGTGTATTTAATAGCAGGCCATTAAGATGATGTTGAACTGACTTGAACCTCATAAATCATATTTCTCATTGCATGATCTAACAGGATCGTTTCAGTTGTGTTTTAATAATATTCCACAGCCCATGCAAAGCTAAGCTTATCTAGAACAGGCTGCCTTTTGTACAGTTCATTTCATACTACCTGTCTCCTACAAGTCCAACTTTACGTGATACTTCTATGTCTCCAGTAGCTCCAGTAGTGTCTCAGATTCTTCCTGAGATGGCAAATGTGAGGCCACTGTAATAAATTATTATCTACATTCCCACTAACAACAAAAATCATCATGGCTCTGCTGTTTGTAGAGTATCTGACCATCTTTCCTGGAACAAAGACCCTATAGAGGTGTTCATCCTAATTATTTAAAGATTAAGTTCAGCATTAAAACCTAACTTTCAGTTAGAAAAACTAACTGTGGTTTGAGAAAACTAGAAAAAAATACAGAGGATGAACTAGAGGGCTTGATCTACTGGTACTGGTATGACAGGGGCCCCAGCCTCTTTAAAGACAAATGCAGGAATGATGGTCAACAGGTGCCTAGGAGACTAAAGAGGCAAAGAAGCAACAAACTGATAAAGCAGGAGTAAAAATCCTACACAAGTACCACTTGGTGAGCACAACACACAAGCAGTAAATCTAGTTAGCTGGCAAAGAGGATAACCTGTACAAGGACATTGAAAATTGGGCTGTTGCAAGTAGATGGTAGTCAGTTGACACAGTACTGAACAGTCTCCCCAGGGCTGACTGCAAGAGCAGAATGAATTCAGATCACAAAAGAAAGACTTGTCATGTAAACTGCATGGATGTTGAATTCTGGAAAAGGAGAATGGAGAACAAGCCACCTATTTATACAGGCACTTCAAGGCTACTTGCCATGATGTGACAACTGGAGAGCACAACAGACCTCTGGAGTTTTGACTTGTAAAGAGTAAATCTGACCCTTTACCTTCGGTCCACTCTGCCACAGCAGGAAGGCTCAGACAGCTACCTCCTGCAATTCCCCCTTTCTCCCAGAAACCAGGGTTTCCTAATGGTCTGAGCAACACGGTGCACAAGCTATTTCCTGGAGAAACTGGTTTTAATCTCAAATGTTTTTTTAGGGCCTCTGCCCTAAGGATAAGCTCTGGGAACATTTCAAGAATTGCTTACGCCGTACAAGTTACTCCAGTAGATTACAGCAGGATGGGGGGAAACACTGATGGCAGAGTAAAATGCAGGTGGGAAGTGCTGACTGGAAAAAGTCCAACAGGCCCAGGAAAGATAAAGCAGCAGACAGGCCTGGCAGCAGATTTAGAGGCAATCAGCACACATGGCAGTGCTGTGCAGCTGCCCCTCAACAAGAACCACATAGCAGAGACCATGAGAGCATGACTGAGACACAGCAGAACAGTGCTTAAAAGCAGAGGGTTTGTCTCCTCTGTGCTGGCTCTTCATTGCATCATGACATAATCATATCTACGTCCAGAAGTTACCAGCAACACATTCCCCCAGAAACATCTCTTTCACATCTGCTTCCATCAGCACTCCCCTGGATTTCAGCAAGACTGCTCAAAGGAGATAGAAAGACACTGGAAATTATTGTCCTCGGTGGTCTCGGGATGCACCTTACCACATATATAACTATGGCCAACTTGCAGTCACAGAAACATGTAGTTCACCTGGGGCAAAATCCAACTTTCTCTAGGTGCCTGCAGAACTGGTGCTCACCTATAGCTCAGGAAGGGATTGAAGCATGCAGGTGGGGACACACGCTTGGAGGCATTTCCAGGAACACACATAGAAAAGAAAATTCAGAGGAACAACTGCCACCCCCTGGGAGCCACCTGCAGCATCATAGTCTCTGTCAATGCCACCTCTCTTCCATGATAGAGCATGCTCAAAGCAGGAGGGTTGCCACAGGTCAAGAACACAGTAGCAAAAACAAGGCAGAGATAATCTGCTGGGTGTTAGTGAAAGGATATGTGTAATAAAAGGTCAGCTCGTTCAAGAGAAGCCCCTTTGATGTTTCAGATCTGCCTGACATCTGAGAAGTCAGCTGCCTTACAGGGTTGGCAGCAGGAGCTAATTTTCCCCATGCCTGCAAAGCAAGGATGTTTTCATCACTGAGGACCACCCAGACCTGCTCTGAAAACCCTGCTTGTCAGGACAAGGGCATTCCACGTCCTGCAGGATTAGCACAGTCAGATCTAGGGAGATATGTTCCAACACAAAGAGCCCAGAGTTAATTTTCATTCCCATGCCACTGTCACCCGACCAGCATGTCCTCTTCTCTAGCTAGGGCTGGCATCCAAGAACACAGACTCAAAACTGTTCTGCTGCTGGGCAACTACCACTCTTTCCTCCCCAGCTCTTCTTCCACCCAACAGCAGCTAGCACAGCCTTGCTAATGGGGCTCAGTGCCTGAGGACTTCTGCTGTAGGCTACATGTGGATCACAACTTAGAAACAAAGGGTGCCACAGCCAGGTCAGGGAGCCACGTCCTTCAGATGGGAGCCAGAGAGCAAAAAACTTTGCAGTCCTACTTCTTGGACCTGGTAGCACAGCTTGACTGGTCCTAACCAGGTCAAAGCCTAGATTGAAGGAGTCAGGGCTACATGTAAGCCATGAGAGTGACACCTCAGCACCTGACCTGGCTTTCTTCAGTGAGCATGTCTTAATGTGCTCTGGGTATGACTGTACTTGCATGTGAGAAGGACACAAGGAGCATGACTTTGTGTGCAAAGTTAATCCTTCATTAGAAAGGCATCTGCTGGCTTCTCAGGTGGTTGAAGAGAGGAGAGAGACAAATGAAGCCCTGACATTTTATCTGCACAGAACTGGAACTATGTACTTCCACAGAAAGGAAATGGTGCTGGATACTGCCAAGAAAAGGACTTTGCTGTACCTAGGTTTCTCTGAATTAGATTTGTTTGGAGATACAGAGAGAGAGCTGCTGCTACTATCTGTCCTATCCAGAGAGCTCTTGGTAACTTTTTCCTCATGGTTCCCAAGCTTTTCCTTTCTCTCCCTTATTTTTGAGAGCAGGTAAAGGAAAACACTCAATGCCTTTGAAACAGAAATGCATTCTCACTTTGGCCAGCTGCCTCAATCCCAATTCCTTTTGCAAAGGAAGTAATTTTTGAAGGCACTGCCCTTAGAACCTGCACCCACCCGCTGCCTTGTTCCTCTGGGTAAAGCTCTCCAAGTCCTGCCCTGAGCACCGCATCGTGGCTCATCTCAGGTCACTTCATGCAGTTGCAACACCAGGAACTGCAAAGTCATCCAGGCTTGGCTGCATCCTCCCGTGCCGGGCTGGAGCTCAGGTCCCCAGCTCCGCAGCCGCTGCGCATCGGTGCTGGCAGAGCAGCGGCGAAGGCGGCGCGGGGGGAATCGAGGCAGCCTCGCCGTGACCTTACAAAGTCAGTCAGTGAGCTCACGGTGGATAGGAGCCAGCCTCTTGCCCTTCCTCCTTTTATAAGACAGACTCTTGCTGCAGGGCACAGCGGGTGGCACCTGTCACAGGCTCCTCTTCTTCCCCTCTTCCTCCTCGCCTCTGATGGAGGACAGGAGAGATTACTGGATCACCTGGCCATTTTTAGCTGTCATCACGCCTCTGACTGTTATGATTTAATTCTAGGAAGGGTATCTGGCCCTGTGGGTAGGACTCAACATCAAATAATTTCTGTCCCCCAAAACTCAGATCATGGACCTTTACACTTGAGGCAAAAAACTTTATGTAGCTCAGATTACTAGCCTGGTTCTTTACAGATGGTTGACTGTTGATCCTTAAGAGACACCTTAACTTTGCAGGATTTTGTGGGTAAGAACTTCTGAGCAGGGCTGGTAACTGTAAAATAATTATCATACAGTCCTGAAAAATGAGCTACAGTGACATTTTATACAAACAAATAAAAATGGAAGGAGAAGAAAACACTATTACATCACTATCATATCCAGATTCACCTACGATGTCACTATTGCACTGGTAAATATGTGAAACTCCTACATTTTTTTAAACAAAAAGAGAAATCTTCTTTAATCTCCCACCTCTTCTAACCCAAGCTAGGCTGAAAGGGATAAGATATGAAAGCGATAGACAAGTATGTGAAGCTATCTCACATACCTGTAAACCCCTATATCTTGTGTCTATAATATTCTCATGCTTGCATAAGGGATGAAAATCTGAAGTGACAGCTGCAATATAATAGATCACTTTTTCCCCCTCTCATACCGACAGAGTCCCTATCAGATAAGCTGGCAACAACTCCAGCTTAAGAAATGCTGATCTTAGAGGCTCCAGTCAAAAGTCAGAGCTGAGTTTTTTATTTGAAAAGGAGGCAGAAGACTTTGCATCACCAAGCTGCACATTCCCCACCACTGGCAAAGGAACAAGGAGCTTGGGGGGTACATGACAGCATTCGACAAAAGAGCCAGAGAAAGCTACCCCTGCTGTGAGCACAGGCATCATTCGTGCTGCAGGAAATGGAACACTAGGGCAGGCTTTCTAAGGACACTAGGATTAGCCAGGACAGACAAAAATAACAGTAACAGAAAATGAAATACAAGCCATTCATTGCAAATTTAATTCTCCTCTTAGTCCTTTCAATTTGTGAGGCTGGTACTGTCATAAGGTCAACACAAATGGACTGTCGGCTGCACTGAAACTGGGAGAAAACTGAGTATTTTTGAATGTCCCCAGGAGTTCTGATGGCTTCTGCAAAAGTGCACAGGGCTTCATTGTCTTGTCACAAACCCCACTTGTACAACTAAAGATACGTTATCTGTTTAGGGTAAAGAAGACATCCTCCCCATTAATCTGCTCTGCCCTCCTACCCAACCAAGAGAAGCTCTGCTAATACTGTGCTACCACAGGAGGGTTTGTTGTCATTTTAGATGGGGTGAAGAACATGACTCAACTGGTTCTCCTCTCCTAAGAGCACTGTACAGTGGGATGATCTGGCTTTCTTGCTTATAGTCAAGTTCTAGCACTAAATTGCAGAACTGGTCCAGCCAGAGCAGTTCCCAGCCTCCAGCAGTGGTCTGTGCTAAAAGCTGTGCAGGCAGCTGTGGAACAAAAAAGTGCCAGAAAATACTGGAGAAATAGCACTTCTGAGGCTGGCCAGTTCTCTGAAATGTAAGAATATTGCTATTGCCATCATCTGCCAGCATCACTACACTACAAAAATTGTACTCTCTGTAGGCATGCTGCAGAATGGGTGGGCTTCACCATCTGTCTCCTGTGCATTGCAGGGAGCACAACAACTCACTCTGCACATGCTCTGGCACGTACCAGCAGATAGTAACATCTCCAGCTCTGGCTCAGAGTGGGCAGATGCAAGCAAATAGGATTTATCAATTCATCACAGCACTGCTTTAGATTTGCACTGCTATAACTCCACTGAATTCCACAGAGCTAAGCTGGAGTAAAACCCTACTGAACCTGCTGTTCCCACACACAGACACTCCCCACTCCAACCACAGCTTTCACACATGACCTATGGACAGGTGGGTTCACAAATCCAAATGTTTTAAGAATGAAGCACTGGCAGAGTAGATGCCTTGATGAAAGTTTCAGTCTCAGTGAAGCTACCTATGAAAGAGGTACTGAGAAACAAGAGCCTTGCAGACCAATAACATTTAGCATCTGGGTAGAGATTTTTATCTACAGAAGTCATTTCATCTTACAGCACAGTAATGCAGAAAGCATTACCTGTAGTTATTGAATGGATGAATGAAGGACAAACATCAGGATCCATGTTCCCTGGATCATGGCCATTCTAATGCCTTATTGACACTGTAATTATTGATGAAAACCAACATACATGTGGGTTAGGGGAGATAAGGCTGGACACCAGGTATTCTTCTCTCCATCAAACTCATCCCAATGTAGTGTGAGCAGATGATGTCAAAGGCATCAGATTTATGAATGCTGATGATTCTTCTCTTAGCAACCCTGACAGTTGCCAGGAAACAATGACTTGTGGTTACTACGGTGACACAGGGTACCAAAGCCACATGCCATACAACACCCACCTGCAAAAGAATGTGAGAAATGCTCACCTTGATTCTCCCATCGCTTCATAAGCGAGGAGGTGGGTAAGGAATATCTCTGCTCAAGTCACAGAAATTACAACAGTCTAAACCAGGTCCAGTGTTCCTGACATCTCTGTTCTAAAAAGGGTTTTGACCACCTGGACAGATCACAGGTAGCCATGGCCTTGCTCTGCATCCTGCTGGTGCCCAGAAGGTGTTGCAATGTCTGGGGGGTGACACGAGTGCTAAGAAAAGGTTACAAGTTTTGTAAGGGTTGAAAAAGGAGGAACCTTGTGAAATACAGGATGGCAGAGCTGTATCAACCTATCCAGAAACAACATCTCTGAAAATCAACACTGAGGAAGCAAGAGAAGCCCCATTCTCTGGTTCATTGGATGACACCACAGCATATTCCATAAGCAGCAATAGCAGAGAGAGGATGAGGCATTTCTTCTTCTTTGTTGTTTACATGGCACATTTCAAGTCTCAAACAATGTCACAAAAGGGCTATGTAAGTACTACCTCTTTTTGAGGGATCCCCACTCAGGCTAGGGACCGAAAGAACAAACTCCTGGCACAAGCAGAGAGAGAAGCTGCTTGAGAATCTTACATGGGATCATCTGCCCAGCCCAGCAGCTTGCAAGTTTTTCACCATGCCACCTCATTAGCACAGAAAACTGATAGGATGCCATCCACTTGTGAAGATGGAAAGGAGGTTGCCTACTTCTCCTCCAGTTTGGTTATGACCACCAGTACTACAAACCTATGGTGTTATGCAGAACAGCTACAGGATTCCAGCTCTGACTTTGCAAATGTGTTAACTCTGTCTTCTCATGCCTCAGGAAAAACCAAGTTTCAGTCCAGAGCCTTTTGGAAGATTTAACTACCTGTTAAATGGGAGCTCTGAATCCTGATAACAACACAGATTTCTGTCCACTCATAATAGAAGCTTCATGTCCTTTTCTTGCTATAGATGAAGAAAAAAGGGTCTTAGATGCTTTACCTCCTGGCCTAAAATTGATGACTGTACCTTACAACTTCAAAATTAAGGTAGGTGGAAAGACAGGCCCACAGACATGTCTATACTTCTTCACCACTAGCCTATGTTGAGGTTAAGTCAAGATGAGCATGGTGCTCTAGCCAAATAGGTAGTGGAAAGTCCTTCCCTCCTACATCATGGAATACTTTGCTGTAGTAAAGTATACACAGCTACTTACCACATCCTTACCATACCCAGCAGGTGAGGTCAAATGCTACAAAAGACTTCACAAATGCCCCTTTGCAACACATCATAGCCAAGAAGATTACTTCAGTAAAGTTACGTACTAAGTTCTCATCATCTTGTTCCAAAAATATAGATCACTGCAATACAAGCCATGGGGGCAAAAAAAATAAAAGATTTTTTTAAAGGACATGAAAACCATATGACAACAAGTCAAGCCAAAGTTTTTTTTTTAATTTTTAAATGGGGAATGATAAGAAAAATATATTTTTCTTTTTCTTTGATCAGTTCAAAGGCTGGTTAGAAACATTATACTCAAAACACTTAACAAAACATTCACCCATAATATTTTCTGTAGAATCCAAGAACAAAGGTGCCACTTGATCTCCTGGTCTGATGTTGTTTTCCATAGGCTTTAATTTCATCCATTCACTTCTTCACTAAGCACAATGAGAGACATTCAGCAGCTAAAGCTACAACTTCTAGAAACGCATCCAGTTTTTAAAATATCAAGAGGTGTTGACACCTTCCCTTGACCGTTCCCTCTGAAAGGCATAACCTCCAGGTACACAACAGGCCCTAATATTCTGTGCACTTACACACAAATGAAAAACACCAGACCATTTGGCTCCATCCAGCAGAGGGCACAAACATAGACCTACACCATCCAGTCCATTACATTAAAATTATTAGCACATTTCAGAGACTTCCATCACCAGAGCCATCTATTATTTATCCAGCTCTGGAAGGATATCAGCCCCCAGCTGCAGTTGAGATCATCAGAGGCATTCTTCCTCCATCCTATCTGATTGAAGAGCAATGGAAACCCTGGCTGGGCTTTCTGACTGTGGGAACCATGCCAGTTGACCTCACTTGATGCTTCCAACAACCCTATTTATGTAACCACACAGCTTTCCTCTGCCTTGGGGCAGCTGGCCAGGAAGCTGATGGGTACTCTGGAATTACAGTAAATTTGTGTATGAGGTATGATTTGTGTTAGGAACTTGGAGTGTCTTATGGATGAAATAAGTGGACCTAAATGTTATGGCCAAACTGTAAGGTTTACAAAGCATAGTGTTACAGATGGTCACCAGAGAAATCAAAGATTTTCAAGACTAGGAAAAAAGATATATCAATTTCAGTGAGAATGAATTTGCTTCCTCTCTTTGGTAAATCCCAACGTGAACAGAAGAACTCAACATTTAGCTCAAAACTTTGAATTGTAACCAGGGGACAGTAGAACTGGCATTTATATGGTGACTTGAGCTTTCTCTGGTATTTACGGCAGACTCAGTAAGGAAAAATTCTCTTAGTGAGAAAAATCTTGAACAGACTCTCTGTGATTCACCATGTTCCTTGCTCCATCTGTTTCCCTCAATATCCAATGTAGCTACACATTAACCTCTCATTTTAAGAATGAATTACAAAACCTACAGACAGCTTTATACTTTGCAGTGAAAAGGCTCCATAAGGCTAAGCTGAAATAAGTTAACACTTCCAAGTGCTGTCTTTCAGCATAAACCTGTCAAACTCACCCAGCAGTACGACCCTGGAACACTAACCTGCTTTAATACATGATAAGCTACGTTAGCTGGTTCTGCTGTGCTGCCATTTTTAATTTTTTTTTTTTAATTTTTATTTTCACCCCAATCCTTATTTGCCATATGTCAGCTAAGCCTCAGGCCTGAGTCTTCCATCACCCGTAGAGTCACAAAACTTCACTGCCAGGAGCTATTGCCTCTCCCCACTGCTGTTCACCCCTTGTCTATCCAAGCCCATCTTGAATGCTGCTGGGAGGTGCTGTGAAAGCAGTGGTCATCACTTCTGGGCTCGAGTCATGCAGTGCAAGCCAGGCCTGACACAAACTGTACGATAAAAAGAGATGCTGAGGTGATTTGCAGCACAGTACAACCCTTGGGAGAGGTTGTACCAGGAGCAGAAGCTTGCAGGAGGCATTTTTTTAACAGCATCCTCTGCTGCATGGGAGGGAACTGCTTTTAGCACAGCCATGGCCATTCAGACCACCCTGCCTTCTCAAGCCTGCTTCATGCAAGCCCAGAAACACCCCCAGCTAGTGTGGGAGGTAATTCCGAGACATTTAGGGATTTTCTGCATCAAAAAATCTCATAGTTAAGTGGTTAAACCATGATTTGGGGTCATCTTTAATTTTCAGAGGAAAGAGCCTGTCCATGATAACGTATGGTTCCCACCAACACAGTGCAATGGAGCACAATGGAATATCCAAGAGACCTTTTTCAAAGATGGATCTGGAGTCAGTGGAAACGTAAGGCAAATTCATGCTTACCATTGTGTACCTCCAAATTACCTTGGGAATAAGTTGAATTTTGATAAACAAAGTTTCAGTTGTATATCAGTAAGCAAAACATGCCTTGTGTCATTTGAGCTACCATACAAGCAGACCCACCAAGCAAGTTCTCATTGCAAGTATTTGTGGCACAGCTAATCATAGTGAGATTCAGGTCTCTCAGCTTCAGGCATTTGATGTGGCCATCATGAAGCCTACACTCTAGAATTAATGAACAGACTCAGAGACTTCCATGATGTCTCTCAGCTCTATCATAATGCAGACACCTCCATTAGACCAGACAACCCTTTTTTTTTTTTTTTTACTGGATACCATGGGAATTGAGATACCTTGCTCAGAATTAAATGTCTATGCCTGCTGTACATGCCTAGAGTTAAGTGAGGTAAATCCTGATCTGGTTGCCTCTGACATTCTAAAGGAGTACTCTGATCAGCTTTTTATCTGTGGAATAATAATTGCTTAAAGTACCATGGACTGATATCTCTGGCTCCTTGGGGACTTAGGGAATTAAAGTTCTACACCGAGCAATTCTTATCTGCCCTGTCTAATGCCCATCTCAAGAAAAGAATTGCCAGGATCAACTATTTCATAATAATTTGTGTAGGAGAAAGTATTTCTAAGTACTCAGTTTGGATTAATGTCACTATTAGGGTGCTGTTGCTTCCTCCTAACTCTTCTCATTCAATGCAATTGTTGTTTTGGCAATATCAGCCACAGAACTGTAACCAAAAAAGTGCCCAGACCTCGAACAGAGATATCTCTTTGCCATCTTGTCACAGCTAATGCTGATGAATATTGATTATTAGCTAATTAGCCAATTGACAGCCTCACAGTTTTATTCTTTTGTTAAGGAGTTTATCATGAGATCTGCCAGACAATCCAAAAAGACTTCATTAGCATAGCTCTAATAATTGAACACTTCAGATGAATAATAAAACTCAAGACAAATCTCTTACCACACATGCTTCCTACTCCCCTCCTGGGGTGACAAAGCACAGTGGATGATGCCTCACAAATCTGTTTCCCTTCTTCACCCCAGAGACTGCATCTAATTGTATCTCATTTTGATAAAGAAAATATCATTGCTAGAAATAAGGCTAGAAATCAGAAGAATAATCCTTGTTCACCGTTACTCTGAGAGTCAATCCAATCATGTCCTTCAGTAGTCTTGGAAGCTGCCAATCGGAAGAGTTAACATCCTTGCACATTAATGAACTGTTGTTCAAGTACACCTTCTTTGTCTCCAGCGTGCTACTGGCTCATTTTTAAGTGGATCTTCCCGACCAGGATGGCGCCAGCTGGACTATAAATTGACCTTCCCTCCTTAAAATAATTATATGCATTTCATCGCCGTTAGATTTGAGAATCTCATTAGCTAAGAGAGATCCAAAACACAATTGTGCTAGGCTCTGACCCCTCAGTTTAGCTTTGAAACTGGCCCTCCTTGAAATAGAGGGTTAGCCAAAATGACATCCACACGTCCCTTTTAAAGTACATTTTGGTATGAGTCTTTATGGCTGTGAGTAATTTTATAACTTTACACGCGGGCAAATATAACTCTGCAGAGCAGCAATAAGCAGATTTAAAAGCAAGTGTCCTCGTGGACAGAAGCTGAAAATGTGCCAGCAGTGCATCCTTGCAGTGAAGGTTAACTACGTAGCAACCAAAGAAGCAGAAATCAGGTCAAGGAAATGGCCTTTTACCCTCTGTTCACCACATCAGGAATACTGTGTCCTTTTTTGGGTTCCACAGTTGTCATAGGTGAAAAAACTGCTTATACTGTGAAAACTAACAGGCAGCAGGTTAAGTGTCTGCATGTGTGTGGGCTGATGAACATCCGAAATTGAACTTTTAAACTCAAATGCAATACTGCTCCTTGCTAGCTGAGACCAAGAAGAGTAGTTCATGAATTTAGATAACACGAATTAAAGTGGCCAATGAATCTTCTTTATTAATAAGAGACATAAGACAGACCCTCCAGTCAGGAGGGTTGTTCTGTATGTATCATACTTAGACTGGAAAACCTTAGGGCCCAACTTCCAGAAAGACAAGGTGCCACTAAAAATAAGGGTTTACAAAAAGGAGCAAGGGTCTCACAAAGAACAAATATAATGAGAGGAGGAAATATCCTAGGAGCAGAGGAAAATCCTGGAGATCAGTTTGCTGAGCAGAAACTTAATGCTGGGGGATGTCCAGGGACCTTGACCAGCAGCCCCACAGACATGCAAGGCACATGAAAGGAAAACCAGAAATTGACCTTCCCAGACCAGCAGTGACCTCCTTGCTGGGAGGTGAGGTTGGGACTTAGGGGTTGCAGCACTGGGTTGGGGAAAGCAAGGAAATGATTGAATGCATGAAATAACCAAGAAAAATATAAACTCTGCTATTGCTGGTTATTAAATAAACCCCAGATGAAGGAGCGTAGTTTGTAGAAGAGAGGGGCTGAGGAGGGATCTGATTGCTCCTTCTCACTACCTTTTGGCAGATTATAGAGAAGAAGGAGCCAGACTCTCCTCAAAAGTGCACAGCAGATGAAAAGCAACAGTCACAGATGGTGAAAAGTCAAATTTTACTTAAAGACAGAAACATTCCCCTGAGAATAGTTCAGCACTGAATAAGGTTGCCCAGAGAAGTGTGGAAGAAATATTCAAAGTTCAACTGGACAAGGCCCTGAGCAACCCAGACTACCTCTAAGTTCAATTTCTGGACCTGACACTGCTTTGACAGGCAGATGGACAAGGTCTAAAGGTCCATTTGAAGCCATATTACCCTATGATTCCATAGTAATTTAAATTAACAGCCACTACACATTATAAATAACATTAAATACTGATAGAAAAATGAGACATAGCACCTATGAGACATAAAATGTTATTAACAGGCCTGAAACAGAAGCTACAGCATACACAGAACACACATTCTTTGTAATCAATGTCAGTACAACACATTGGAGGAATGCATGTGTATAGGACCTCAGAGCATGCAAGATGCTTCTCCCCAACCCCATCTCAGCAGAGCACACTTGTAAATGCTACACAGAGCCAATGCACACATGGCATTTTATGCAGCCCCCTTCCTTATGTCTGAGATGGGAGGGTCTTACAAAAATAGTATTCTGCAATTTCACATCAAGTTATCTTCCAGCACTGGGGTTGACCATCTTCCAGCTTTGTGTTAGACAATTTCACTTGCTCAAGTCAATATTCAATGCAACCAACATTGTGCTTTAGCTTTGTGAAACAACCTCATCCTGGTGTGACCCAGTTCAGCTCATAGATCAAACATGAATCTACCTACTCAGAGCAAAACTTGGCACAAGCTTTCATTAGACCTACCAAGAAATCTTCTTTTTAAGTTTCTTCCTTGAATTGATTTCTTTGGGCTAAATGAATTAAAATGAGCCATGCTCTTTGGGCAACATGGCTTGAAATGATTTCCAGAACTCTCAAGGTACAAATTAAACACCACCTTCCCAGCAAGCTCTTTTTCTCCAAACCAAGATGAAATCAGATTACAATCTTCCCTACACAATGAGACAAAGTCATAATGGTGTATCTCTGATAAGGTGATGCAAGACAGAGAATACTACACAAGTAGAAGTCAATGTTGTATAATTCTGTTGGTACAGCTACTGGCTATCAGAGAACACCTCCTTACAAGGTAACCACTGGCAGGACTGGCTTAATCACAAAGAAAAACAAAACAAAATAAAACAAAACAAAAAACCAGAAAAAACAAATATAAAAGCTAAAACTACTTCTATTGTACATGGCTGCCAATAATTTAATGCTAATAGAGGTATGCCTACTCATGCCAAGGGTGAATCTGGCCCAGGGTTTCCTTCAATGGTGTGGCATTTCTATTTATCAATAATTGCTACATGTGGGCAAATAAGGATCTAGTTGTTCTCCCAGATGATTTTAACATGGTAGCAGTTGTCTAGTCTACAGGGAGTACTATGTGTTGGCTCAGAGACTTTAAATGCCTTCTTTCCAAAGCAGGAGACACAGCAAGTGAGACATTCTGAAATACAGATGATGCAGATTTGACTCTTTCCTCCAAATTAAAAGGTGTTTCTTCAGTGACTACACTCATATGTGCTGTAAGCCATAGGTAGGTCAGCATGGAAAAAAAATCCACACAACATAGAGAAGAATCAAATAGTTTAAGCCAAATTTAGACATTCCTCAGACTAACAAAAGCGGAAGGTTTCAAAAACAAAGTAATTCTTTGCTCAACTCTGCTTGAAAGAGAAACAGATTTTTCCCAGGCCAACTGTTGCTCCATCATAAGCCTTCTCATTAAACTGTAATACAGCTGAGAGAAAAACAGACATAACTCAAATTTCTGATAAAGATATATCCATATAAAACACTTAGATTCCTAGAATCACTGCTGGCATAAATGTCCATGATGATTTTGGTCTCAGGAGAATTCTACTACCTGCTTAAATTCTGCTTAAATGCTTAAACGAGATTATGTGTCAGCAGCATAAATCAAAGCACTCCTTGTGATGCTAAACTGATAACTGAGAAAGACTGGCATTAAGATGAAGCCTTTTCTTCCTCTGGAGAGAGCCTTGGACACAGAAATAACTGTACCCAGTGCAAAAGCAAAAAGCTGACTGAACTAAAATGTGTAAACAATGAGCCCCAATCTTCTCTGGATAAAAGATAATTTTTAAATTACATCACCATGGCTTCAGCTCAGTATCAAGAAGGCAAACATTCTTAAACTGGAAGGGTTTCCAGAAATGACTTTGCATTGTCAGTGTGTACACTTTCCAATCCTGAATGTCTTGCATCAGGGTAAGATGTTACTTTGGTGGCATCAATTACACAGTCAGTGACTAATAACATGTGGCTGCATGTGTGGAGTAATCCCATGCTCTCATATCATGTGTCCCTATTTGATATAGACAAACATACAGTTAAATGGGCCTGCTAATGGAGAGACTCATTGATATTTTCCACTCTGCTTTTTAAGAGCTACTTGTAAAAGATAGGGTTTTTTCCCCAAAGAAAACTGAAATTACAGCATGATGTATATAGCTAGATCATGCTAGATTATGGTCTTAGAGATAATGGGTTTGTACCCAGTAATATAGGTGAATAAGTATAGCCGTGGTTTTTAAATTTTTTTTTAATAATTTATAAAAAATAAACAAGAAATAAACTGCTTTTGAAGGCATCCTTACTGTTACCAAGACATCTGGCACCCTGCTTTATTATTTCCTGCAGTACAAATTACATACAGTGAAAAATAAGATGCTTTACAGAGATTGCATCTCACTCCTCCTTCTTGCTTCAAAGTTAGTCACACCCCAGCAACCCTGCATAGACCAATAGTCTGCACAGACTCCAGTGAAATTACTGGTGCTACTCTAGTACATAGAGGGTGGTGAATTAGTATCCTAGACAACATCTTATTCAAGCAAGTTAAGGGTGGACTCCAGTCTTCTACTATTTTCTTTTCTCACCTTCAGTAGGGTCACCCAGGAAGCAAGATCAGATACAGACCACAAACATCCCTAGTTTGGCTCCTCCAAATCAGAGAAGTTACCATGCAGGAGTGGGGATCTATAGCCTTCCAGACCCATGAGAAAAGCTACAGGTAGGGCATATGCCAAGAAATCTTGTTTTCTTCCCCAATCTCCAAAAGCCTCCAAAAGCTGAAAGGGAATAAAGACTGACACATTCTCAGAAGGGCAATGTGACTTAGAAAGAAGAATGTCAAATTCTCCTCCTTCCTCTTAAATTAAGACACTTTCAGAAGTCAAAGTCACAGAGCTTCCATTTCCTTTATGTGTTTATACCCCATGCAGGATGTTCAGGCACATGATATTTACCTCCCTGCATTTTCTCCCATCTAGCTGGCCTGTCATGCAAGGGGGTGATTGGTTTAGCAAAAGAAAAAAGGGCAGTCCCATCTATCTGAAGAGAGGTGATGGGAAATGTAACGTTTGCTCACAAGAGCAGCAGGACAAGGGTCACATATTGGTAGAAGTGATGAAAGGTCCTGCAGATCTATTTAGCCTGGCTGTTGCTATGAGAGTGAAGAGATTTCCTGGACCTGAAACAGGGAGAGGACACAAATGTTGTTTTGTTCCATATCAGTTACACATTCTGGTTAATTGTGTAAGCTAATACTCTCCCAACTTCTTTTGGGCTCATTTACAGCTCTTCTTATGTTACAGCTTGGCAGCACCATTCTGCCTCTCTTTCAGCATGGAAAACACACTGCCTTCTGCCCCTAACATAGGCACGTAGTTGTAAAGGACAGATCTTAATCTTTGAATTTGCATCAGTGGTACCAGCAGCTCCACTCAGCTTTCTCCTCTGTCGGGAATAGAAGGAGGACCATCCTTCACACGTGTATCAGCCTGTAACCTCAGGAGCACTCACCCCTTCTGAACCAACACAGTCTAAGCCTCCATTTATGCTGACAAAGTACCTTAGATTTTGGTGGGTCACCTCGGGCCAGGCACTGCAGTGATGGAAGTTTTCTAGTGGAAACAACAATGGGTACATTGGGCAGGGAACAAGTAGTTCGTTTTCTGTAGTCAGCTGAAACAAATAAGGTGTAAGTGTATAAAACAGATGAGTTCCTGGCACTATTTAACTCTCTTCTGCAAGTCTGCTCCAGCTAGACTTTGGCACTTAGTTAACAGCATCAGAATCAACCCCCAGGGTATTTTCCAGAAATTAATTCTGTTTCAGTGGTGATTATTTTTTTTATGATATCTAACAACATGCTGAAGTACAGCCCATACTCTCTAATACTGTGAAAACCATATTAAGTATATCTTTTATCAGTGGTAATGAAGTGAAAATAGTAAAGACAAGTTCTGTATCTCTATTCAGCTTTTGTGGGGCACTCTGAAGTACTATATCCAGTTCTGAGTCTCTAGACAGACTATAAAAGACAGACAACCACTGATTGCGAGGCACAGGGAAGGTGAGAGGCTCTGCTATGTTAGTGTTATCCATTTTCAATGCAAGAGGGATATTAAGTAAAAGAGGGAATAATAAACCAAGAAAAAAACAGGGTCACAAGAGATGGAGGCTCTGGCAAAGACAAAAAGTCTTCAGCCACTAATTCACTGGATATCAAGAAATTCCAGGGACAGCTCTGGAGAGGGTCAGCCTGGGCTTCGAACTGGTTAGAAGGGGGAAATAAATGGAACAGGAGAAATCAAGATACTTGAAGCAGTCCTGTGGGACTGTGCAAAACCTAAGGAACATTTCATGGAAGGGGGATCAGGGCAAAACTAAGTGTGTGTGTGTGGGGAGTAATGGGCAGAAAGAAAATAAAAAGAGGTCAGCCCCATGTAAAACATCACTGGTCAGTACCTTTGACCAAGCCCTGCAACCAACCACTACAGCCTGTTCCATCTTATTATTAAAGCACTTTATAACTCTCTTTCTGTACAGTCTCACAGTCTATTCCATGTGTGTGAATGCTCTAAGGATAAAGTGGCAGCAGCTGGAGACGCTGACACAAGAGGACACAGCTCTAGCAACTGCAGTGAGATGGGGCTGCAGGCACCCTGGGGCTGTGGTGCCAGCTGCTGGTGGGGGTGAGGGTCTCAGCCCATCCATTGGGACCAGACTGGATTCTGTCTCCAAGGCATAGCTTGGTGGGGCTGGGGTGAGACAGGGGCTCAGCCCTGGCAGCTGGAGCAGGACTGTGGATCACAGCCTATGGGTTTGAGCAAAGCTGGACTAAAAGCTTCCATACACCTCTTTCCACCTAAATAGTACCATGATCTGTCTTACAGCACTGGACTGGATGAAGCTAAATTGGCACAAGCCACAGTAATAACAATTTCTCATCTTCATAGCATCATAGAATGGATCTTCAAAGAGATTAATGAGAAGATAACCCTTGAGCAAGAAACAGCTAACTTGTCATTACGAACTTCATAAAAGCTATTTCAGGTACATACAGGGCGTGCCTAGACTGCCCATTTATGAAATTACCTCTGCTTTGCTCCAAAGTCCTCACCCTTCTTCTACTCCAGTCAGCCTCACCACATACACGACAGTTTCACCTCCATAATTTAACACAGGAGCAGAATCCTTTGCTTCGTAACCATAACAAAGTAAAAATAGTTCATTCTGGTTCACATCCCTGAAGCTGAATAGGTACCAAGTAAAACTAAAATAAATGCAGCTCCCTTGCCCTAATATGGCTATAATAATAATATTTGGTACAACTAAGGTCTCTGGGGCAAATATTTTTTCCCCTCTGAGCAATTCCAAATTTCAGTCACCCAGAAAATTTTGCAGTTTTGTGCCATCTGTAAAGCATTTTTATCATTTAAAAAAAATCTGTGAATAATGGGCAATTTATTTTAACATTTGTTGTAACAGTGCTATCAAAAAAATTCTCTAAAGTTTACTTCCCCTTTTCATATGCATATATGGAATGAAAAACCAATAAGCAAAATGAACCAGGTTTTTGGTTGTTGTTTTTTTTTTCTTTTTTTTCTTTTTTTTTTCCCAGACAAAAGCTCAAAGATCCTTTTTTGGAAAACTTCCTCTCAAAACAATTATTTTCTTGATGCTTTCAAATGATTGTTGCTGAGCAACTCAGAACAAGTTTCAGTGCATAAATACAATTTAAAATATTTTGTAAGGCCCATACTTATGGGGAAAACAGAAGACCTTTTGGGTTAGCCCAAGGCAGTGAATGGGTGATGTTTTTTATAAAAACTTTGATCCTCTCATATGGACAGTAGCAATATATTTTTATATAAGGATATATACAACGAGTCACATTTAAGGAAAAAACCACTGACAATATAAAGCAAAGATAATATGGCATTCTAAATTGTTTCTGAGTCCTTATTACAAGGCAATTCTTCTTTACTGATCACTACTATGGGATAGGCACCAAGTTTCTCCTCTGAACAAATTACAGGACAAGGCATTTAGATGCAGACACATAGATGAAAACCATCTATTCCTTCATTTCTCTTGAGACACTAACACAGTTCTGAAGCACTTCAGACCTCAAAGAGGTGCCAGTAGACAATACTTCACTTCATGCACTGCTGTCTTTGGAGAATGGTTTTACTCAGCACAAGTAGAAGTGGTAGAATATACCCTTAATGAAAGCAGTTTCTCTTCAGATGCCCATCTGACCCTCCCAGACTTACAGCATTTAAAGCCACAACCTAGCCTGCAAAGCAACACAGCCCTTTTCCTACCCAGTATGATTTTGCTGCTGAAGAAGCCTTCTTCAGCTTTACACCAAAGGAATGACCCGAGTACCTCTTAGCTGAGAAAAGAGAAAAATACACATGCAGACGTATGTGCTTTATTTACGTATAACATCCAATATAATAAAGTCTTGATTTCACATGGGAAGCAGATAAGGATGCAATACCCAGAAAGGGTTGAGATGCAGAGACTTTACAAGATTCCCAAAGTCTCTTTAGTGTTGTGTAATTCTGGTCAGATAAACAGGTGTGGCAGTTCCTGGAAACAGGGGTCAGGAGGATGATCCAGGCTTGCAAACACTGCACAGTTACATCCAGCAGCATCTGGATACTAAAAAGCAAATGGAAGAGGCTTGCTCTAAATAGGGAAAGCTCAAAACCTGGATTAGATTTCTTTGCTTGTCCAGTTGAGTTTTGAATGCCTGTAAGGACATACATTCTACCACCCTGAGGGACCTCTCTAGATTTCTAAGACTAGCAGGGCAAGGAACAGTGAACAGAGTCCATGCAGCATGAAAAACTCGAGAGCAACCTAAGCAGCTCTGCCTCTCCAAAGAAGAAAACGGAATACTTTGGGAACTAGCCTCTCTGTGGAGATGGGAACTGACCATGCTTCTTCCCCCAGCTGCTGTGCCCAGTCTTGTTGATCATTCACTTAACCGAAGACACAAAATACTCATCATCAGAAGGAACCAACAGACAGGCTGACTGATTGCTTGTTTTCATTCCTGTGTTCATCCTGGATTTTCTGTCCACCATTGAGCTCTACCCGTAGTCTTATTTTGTATGCTTGTTTTTTTCATGAACCAACCTAAGATCAAGTCCTTTATTTATCTAAGTGCTTGTTGCCACGATTTTCTACACCAAGATCCTGTGAAGAAACCTTCACAGGCAATAATACACTAATGTCAGCACCAATCAGCAACAACATTGTAAAACAAAACCTCTTCCAATATGTCAGTGCAATGAGCAGGCATCAAATTTCACTCAGTGCAGGCCATGAAGACTTGATTGAACTCCCTTACGATTTTTAAAGGACAGTTCCTTAAATGTCTGGGAACTGTGCTACCCCGTTTCTTAAGAAAGTAACTAAAGAACTGTGAGTATTCAAATAAATTGAGAAAAACAATTCACTCTCTTCACAGGGTAAAACCACAGCCATGCACTCTACGAAATAGATAAGGCAACCTAGAAGTTAGACTTAATTTTAACAATATGGACCAGAATTGATGATCAGAGGGCTGGAACACCTCTCCTGTGAAGGCAGGTTGAGAGAGTTGGTGTTCTTCAGCCTGGAGAAGTCTCTGAGGAGACCTAATAGTGGCCTTCCAGTACCTGAAGGGGCTGACAGGAAAGCTGGGGAGGGACTTTTTGAAAGGGCATGTAGTGATAGGACAAGGGGGGATGGTTTCAAACTGAAAGAGGGTAGATTTAGGTTAGATATTAAGAAGAAATTCTTTACAGCTACAACTGTTTAAATACAAAGTTTACATATTATGAAAGCATCTTTTCCACAGTCACCGTGACTGTGATGAAGCAATAATTTTCTACTACCTGCAGTTATGGTTCATTTTTTTTCAGACATTTTTACCAATGACCAAAGTATCCTATTGGTATCTCATCTATATAGCTGACAGTGTCTCTCTAGTAAGTCAGAAACCTTTTTCCAGCTTACTCAGTTTTTCAATTTATTTTTTTAATTATTATTTTTAAGGTATTTATCAGCATATTCCACAATTCTATTACCAGTTTCCTCCAATGAAATGAGTAACTGTTTTTCCATGATGCCATCAGCGTTACCTGGCATGCAGTATTCTAGGAGGCCTAAAATTTGCACTAGTAGCATACAAATATTTCTTGCATCAAGAAAAACAAGAGAGCAGAAAGACAAATTCTCTAGCATTATTTCTGCAGTTTCAGGTCAGCATTTTATATTTCCGAGGTAAATACTCTAAAATCCAATTTCATCTTCCACAAAGATTTCTATGCAATATTGATACACATAATGGATTTTCCTAGTATTGCTTCCAGTTTTTATCTGTTCTTCCAGTGCACTTGTTCTTTATGTGGTTACTGCTTAAAGTAGAGAAACTTTCTCCATACTGTGCCTAGCAAATAATGTTTTGATTCCCAAAGGCCTTTGGGTAATGCGGGATCACAAACAATAAAGACAATATTTCCCTGTGGAAATTTCCAGAACAGTATTACCCACCCAACCCAGGATTTTACATTGTAACTCACTTTTTCCTAATGCTGGTATCCAGGAGACAGAATACAGCAATGATAGAATTTAAAATAAAAAACCAGATGATGCAGACAGTTGTCATGCAGCCTTTCTATATGTTTGTAACATGTCCTCATCCTACCTTTCTTCTCCCCAACATAACCCATTTGGTTTGAAATGTTTTCATTCTGCTGGGAATCTGTAGCATGGATCCTGATTTGGTTTAGAATAAACTACACTCTGTTCCTTTTAAAATAAGGTTTCCTGTCCCACAAGACCTGCAAACCTCTAAACCCATTCCCACTGTCTGTAGTTCATACCAAAACTCCATTTCTTTACCCTACTGGATCTTTCAGCCTGAACTTGGCTATCATTCCCATTCTGTTTTACTAGTGTATTTGTCCTGGGATCTCTCAAAAGTTCATTCCCACCACTGCACACGTACTTCTGCAATACTTCCACATTCATGTTCCTCAAGAATTCTCCTTGTATTTCACATCAGCGTGTTCCAGCATTCCTCAGCCAACCTTCTTTGGAGACAACACAGCCCTCACTGCCAGAGACTGAGCTCCTCTCAACCATTCTTGTCATCTCCTTGTCAGAGAAAGAGGGAAAGAGGAGAGAAAATCTGTGTAAGGACCACAAGGGAGCTGAGCACATTACAGACTTAAAAAGCCAGTGCTCCCTTTTCAAAACTAATAATGTGTCTCAACATAATTTTGGGGTTTTTTTGGGGGGTTTTCTTTTTTTTTGGGGGGGAGGGGTTATTTGTTTTTCCAATACTGCACACATTAACGAGCTTGATCAAAGTCTCTGTCCAAGGGCAGATGGCCCCATCCAACAAAGATATTTTGAGCTCTCCAACAATTCCAGACTAAAACAGTTCCTCTCTGTTCTTCCTCCAAGAGATGAAGTCAGTGCTATTGGAAAGGTTGATTACAAGCAAAGGCTGGAGGACAGGGCTTGTTCATCCTTTGGTTTTGTCTCAGCATTCTGCATTGAAGCATTTAATCTGCTTGGGTCTTGCAGGTGTCACAGGGGGGCAGGCAGGATAGTGTGACTCCCCTTAACTCACCTGCCCTCCCACACTCCTGAGCGTTATGAAGAACTGAAAACAAAATAAATCCCTCACCTTTGCTGTGCAGAAATTCAGAATTTTAGAGCAGTGAACTTGGGAACAACTATAATTTAGCTAACCTGTTCTTTCTTGCTGTTTCTGCTTGTATTACTGTTGGGTAGACTGTGTGCTCTCAGGGCTAAACCCAGTTGTTCTCTCCCCAGTTCCTGTTCACCTGTTTTTTACTTATTGAGATTCACATGGATTTTTTTTTGCTTAAGCACATCAGTGACTAGCCAAAATACTGGTCAGTGAAGAATCAAACTGCCCCCATCATCATTCAGGAGCCACTTCCAATAATGCTGCTTGCCTCCTAATTTCTCTCTGAGGAAGTTTCTATAATTAGTAGCCGAGCATATGCTATCTTCTGTCACCATAAGCCATTGTAAATGTAAACGTGAATCTCCCCATACAGCCCTGATGTACTTATCTTCAGAGTATTCATACTGTCAGTCACAGTCAGTGCATGCCATGTGTCTTTAAATTTTATTTTAAAAACCAAACAAAACACAAACTCAACAGCTAATTCAGGAGATCTCCAAAACCTATGATAAGAATACTCTGATAATTATTAGATACATTTAGTTTACAGCAATACAATTGGTTGAATTATAATGGTAGTCCTGTGTGCTTCCACCTCCACTTTTAGCAATGCTTTTGGATTTTCTTGATTTTCTAAGAGAGAGATTTCACTGCTTTGTGTTGGAAATGTAGGAGTACTCAGTCTGTCAAGAATAAGGCTATGTGAAGAATAGCAGCATTCACAAAAGTTCAGCATTCAGGTGCTGAGAGACCCCAAAATAGGTAGGGTAGTATCTACCACTTTTAAGGGAACAGAGAGAAGAAAGTACATTTTTCTGTTAATGGTAAGCACTTATTAATAGTACCTAGAGCATAAACAGGATTTAAAGTGTAGCCAATAGCTGCTTGAAAAGCACTGCTAAAATCAATTATGCTCATGCTGCAAAAGTGACCAGAGGGAGGACACTGCTCAGTCGATAGGTAAATTATCATACAGCATGCCTACATAAAACCCTGGTACACAGAAACCTGTGTGCACAGCCTGATCTTCCAAAGAACTGGGCATTGGATGGTGTCATTTAAGTTGACAGGACTGTTGTGATTTTCAGGATCAGCATGTGAGAAGGACACCACCAGAGTTGCCTTTTAGTTCAGAATATAGCGAATTATGTGGAGTCCTTCAGCTTGCCTTTTCCCAGCCTTTGCTTGCACTTCAGAGAGAAGCTTTGATCAAACAAGGATCATAGGGAAAAGGCTGGTGAAAGCACAGATGGAAGAAGGCCAGCACAATTAGACAAAATCCCACTTTGTAACTCATGATGTTTTCCCTAAGTAAATTATTGCTAATTTGATATACTAGAAAACACAGCTGATGCTTTCCAAAAAAAAAAAAAAAAATCTCTGCTCATAAAGCCACAGTGCTACAGACCACAGAAAGACTAAACCATGCTTAAGAAGTAGCAATCTCAATGGGTAATTGGATTAGCTGAATTTGCTCGATGGCCATAGCTTTCTTGAATGGTGCACAAGCCAACTAGCTATTGGGGGAAGAGAACAGATTGACAGAAAAAATACTAGAGAAGGAAATACTCATTCTATTCTTTTAATATAAAAGTAGTATGACTATTTGTAGTATATTTTCTTAAGGTTACCTATAAGAAAATCAGAAATCATGTCACCAGCATGCACAAATATACAACCTAGGAATCAGGAACACAAGGAATTTAAGGAAGAATGGCATACCAATGTTTCAAACTTTCCTAAATGTTGTTTTTAAACTTGTTATATTTTTTGAATGAATCTCAAAGGTTCAAAATAACAATTGTGCATGCACACTTCCAGCTGTGGGCTATGGAAGATCAATATGTTTAATTGGAGTTTGCAGAATATAATTTTTGAAGAGGCAGCCTTGTACCCCCTCACTACGGACCAAATGTTCAACTCATTCCTCATCCAAATTTGAGTAACAGATGAATTCATCTTCCTTACTCCCTGTTGTGTAGAACAGGTTGTTCACTAAGTGGAAAAGCCTTCTGGAGTCTTTATTAAGGAAAAATAAGGGACAGAAGCTCACAATTAATAACAGTCAGCTCCTGGAGTGACAATGACTGTGGCTTGTCCTTTAAGTTATTGCTTTTCTTTTCAGAGCTAAACAGCTCTGAAAATCATGCTTTTTTCTTTGCATATTCGCCATCTCTTGCGAAGACAGAAAGAAGGAATATTCTACATGAGTTTCTCCCACCATGAAAGGGACATAAGAAAAGCTGAGTTCCATATATAGCAGCACCCAAAGACTTCACTCAGCATCACTATCTACTGGGCTAGGTTCTTTCTCAGCACATACAACTTCATCAATACAGTTCTTTACAGATTGAGACCCTGACCCTGCAAAAGCTAGTGTAAATGTCTATAAAGAGTACTCTTGAACTTAAAATATACACATTAGGATTCTTAAGCACTCATTTTGACTTCAGAAACCTAAGGAGTGATGCAGAAATGGAGACAATGTTATGGACACCATTTTTAATCTACCCATAGAATACACTGAAAGATTTTTCCAATGATCGTAGCAGTATGAAATATGTGCCTACTACCTCCATCCATCTTTCAAAACACTTTATCTTGGTTTTACAGAAGAGAAGGACCTTGAATGAAATCTTAATAGCAGTTGGACTGAGCCCATGAAGGATGGGTTACAAAATCAGTTTTAAATCACATTAAGCTTTTTGCTTTATCCTTTCCCCCAAGAAGTCCCACCTGCATTCACATATTGTATATGCTTTTGTAGAAAGGTGCTGCCTGTAGGTAAATCTATTTGCTGGAAACTCATATCACATAACCAGCAACTCCATTTTCATATACAGGAGTGTGTCTCTGGTTGTCAGATCACATTCAGCACACACAGAACCTGCAACTCGGCTTAGACCAGTTTTTGATCAGAATAAAGAACGTCAGATTATCCTTGCCTGCCATGATACTGCATATGGACTACACTTAATCAAACTCTTTTTAAGGCTATTCCAATTCTTCACTACAAGATTAGCATAAGCAATTATTCTACTGTCTTCATTCATCTACAGGAATGCCCTCTTGTACACTGAAGTCACTACCATAACTTACTGATTACCAGGCTTCATGTTCCAAATGGCAGATTTTAAACTAGACCTAAGATTGTAAGAAATCTAAATTGTTCATTCATAGCCACCATAACAACCCCTTCCAACAGACAGTGCTTAAACATAGATAAACTAGCCCACAAACCCCCCCCCC